>RJWJ010018452.1:0-31563 GCA_004363605.1 Indri indri | reverse complement strand
TACAGGCATGCGCCACCATGCCCGGCTAATTTTTTTTCTATATATATATTTTTAGCTGTACAATTAATTTCTTTCTATTTTTTGGTAGAGATGGGGTCTCGCTCTTGCTCAGGCTGGTCTCGAACTCCTGAGCTCAGGACTATCCGCCCGCCTCGGCCTCCCAGAGTGCTAGGATTACAGGCGTGAGCCACCGCGCCCGGCCCATATGTCTTATTTTTAAAGAAACATCCAAACTGCTTTCCAAAGTGGTTACAGCATTTTACATTCTCACCAGCAGTATGTGAGACTTCTAGTTCCTTTATATCTTCAACACTTGGTGTGGTTAGTCTTTCTAATTTTAGCAATTCCAATTTTCCTGATGACAACTATGTGGAGCATCTTTTCATGTGTTTAATGGCCATTTGTATATCTTCTTTTATGCAGTATCTATTAAAATCCTTTGTCTCATTTCTCAGTTGGGTGGGTACAAGTTCTTTGTCAGATATGTGCATAGAAAATATTTTCTCCCACACTGTGGCTTGCATTTTCATTTTTAAAACAGAATCTTTTGAAGAGCAAAAGTTTTAAATTTTGATAAATTCCTATTGATCAGCATTTTGTTTTATAGTTTATGCTTTTTGTGTGCTAAGAAAACTTTGCTTACTCAAGTTTGCAAAGATTTTCTCCTATGAGTTTCTGTTAGAAATTGTATACTTTTAATGTTTAGGTTTATGATTCATTATCAGTTCATATCCTAGACATTTTATTAATAATATACTCCCACAGCTCGAAGACCATGCCAATAACTTCTAAGTATTTCTCTCGAGCCCAAAACTTTCCTCCAAGCTACAAACCCTTGTGTCCGCCTGTATATCTGCTTGGATATTTACAAGTTTCTAAAAACTCAACATCTCTAAACTGAACTCTTTACTTTCCTCCCCACATCTGTGCCTCCTTCATGTTTGCCTGCTCTAGTTAATGGCCCCAGCCACCCAACTGGTCAAGCTACAAATACCTCCCTCTCTCTCCCACCGGTATCCAATCCATCATGAATCCTGCCCACTGCAACTTGTGCATCTGCAAGTCGGTTCACTTCTCTGTGTACCTCACTCTCTCGCTTTCCCCTGGGCTGCTGTGAAGGTCTGGGGTCTCCATACCCACCCCTATCTCCAATTCACTCTCAGTCCTACCCTTAAACTCTACTTCAGCCTTCCTTGGCTCCAGAGGGAAAGATAACGATCCCAAATGTTCCTACTTAGTCATCCACCTATCTTTCCCCCCAGCCTTCTCTCTAGCTAGTCCTCTCTTCTCTTTTAGGTCCCAATGCACGTTTTGCCTGATTTCCTCAAAAATTTCTTGAATGAATGAATAAGTGAGTGCATGAAGACAAAGAGAAGGGCAACCCTGGGTGGGATGGGAAGGGGGTGGGGAGCCATGGGCTAAGACCCCGCTAAGGCAGGGGAACTAAAATGGAATCATGTGGTTGTGGGAAACACATTTGTGGATTTTCCTTTTGAATTGGGAATCAATAAACAATTTTCTTTCCCCAGTCACGAGGCAGACTACCAATTACAGCAAGGCTTCCATCACTCTCATCAAATCAACCTGCAACCAGCTTTAGAGGCATATGGCAGAATAGTTTCAGCATAAAAGATGCAGATGTAACTTTGAATTCTCTGATCACAGCAGCTTCTTGTTTAAAAGACAATTAAGTGCAGGCATCAAAAGGCACAGGCAAGAAGGGAAATTTCGATTAGAGGAAGATATTTTCACAGGCAATTGGAAAAGAGGGAGATTTTTTCACTTTTCTTTTGGAGCTTTTGGAAATCCTATTCACACGGCTGAGAAAGGCCAATTCAAGACTGGCTGGGTGGGGCTGAGGAGATATCCGGTCCAGAGACCCCAGTGAGGGCTCTGCTGGGAGAGCTGAGGCAGGGTCCGCATACAGCGTGAGCTCCTGCTCAGCAGTGGGATGCACGCGGATTAGGCATTCCCAGCTTGCCTTGGTTCACCTAGCAGTACATTATGTGCACGTCCCTCCTCTTAGTGGTTTGCTGCTCAGTTTCACCTGTGAATAGAATGAAACCACTCCTCTACTAAGCGCACCCTGGGGATTTGTTTGGAGTGTAGCTCAGATTCTACCTCCTGGTTCCCACACCTGCTGTCAGGATGAGGGGCTGGGCAGGAAACATCTCTCCTGCTGGCAAAGGTTCTTCTCTCAGTTTTCCCAAATGGATACCCTATATGGTGAGGCTTTGCATAGGATCCTCCCTCCCAGGTCCTAGTGGCAGCTGAACCAAGAGGGCCCACTGGTAGGCAGTGGAGATGCTGTCTCATGGGGGACATGTAGAGCAGACAGTCTCTTCTGGCTGGTAATTTGCTCCTGTCCACCTGACATGTCCACCTGACTGGTGGTGGGGAGGAGGAAAGGAGAGGTCATGTCGTAGGGTGCAGTGGTCCCTGTGGACTCAAATCCGAGCCCTGTTCATTACTGGCTGTGTGACTATGAGCAAGTTCAGTCTCTTCATCTGCGAAATGGGGATACTAATGTCTCCTTGCAGGACTGTTGTGAGGACTATGTGGGTAAAGATAGGTACAGGCATTTAGAACACTGTCTGGCATGTAGTCAGTGCTATAGAAGTGGTAGTGGTTGTTATCTGCAAGCAATGAGCTGGGTTAGCAGTGAGTACAAGTTATTTTCTCTCTTTGGTCAGGGATCCCACTGCTTTAGGCTGCCTGGCACAAAATGCATCAGCTACCTTATCATCATCCACTTCAAGTCACAAATCAGCATGACACTACTTTTGAGTTCTAATTGGGAAATATTGCTCAGTCACCAAACATTTGTTAAATACCTCTTCTGTGTCAGGTACTGTTTTGGATTTGGGGGACACCAAAATGAAAGTACAGTGTATGATTTGATGAAGTTGAGGCTCTAATGGGAAAAATGGACAGAAATGGACATGGCTGGTGAGTTTCCATGGGACTGGGGCTGTTACATACAAAAGGCCTTAGGGGCACAGAGAGGAGGGACTCTCAGGGATGGGGGACCAGGCTGATCTCTTAGAGAAGGTGCCACCCTTACAATGCTGATAATTGAACATCTCAGAGCTTTGGGACCTTCATTATACAACTGATATTTTATTTCTCTTGTGTATCTAATGGATCATTATATCTCTGAACATATATTAAAACAGACTGAATAGATTCAACCAGCTTTTTACTGAGACATTGTGCTAAGAGCTTTCATATACATTAAATCATTTAACCAATTCTCTATGAGGACGTCCAGATTTCTTCAGAAACCAGGGTGCCAGATAGAATAATTTTTTGATGGATGGAGTCCATTACCAGTTTAGGCCATGAGCCCAGGTGATTGAAAAAGCATTAATCAGGCTATTGTCCTGGTGTTGCCACTCATTCCAATTTTTAAACCTTCTGCTACTAAAGGAGATATTATCTGATATTATCTGACTCTCTTGATAAAAGAATTAGCTCATCCAATCACCACATGATCATCTGGATTGCAGCTTTGCTTTTCACCAGTTCCAGAATATTGTTTAATTCTTAAACTACAGAGTTGGCTGGCATCTTTTGTTTCTTTGTGCATGGTTTATTTTACCTCCGAAAACTTCTGGCCATATTAGATGTCAGGCGTGCGTGTGATGTATGATGAGAGAGAAAGAGAACCTCTCCTCTCTGTTTCCTCCCTCACCTGCCTTTGTTCTTTTCTGAGATCCACAAGTCAGACTTAGTTTGTCCATCAACTTCCCAAATGTGAGCTCCTTGAAACGTCTCACCTAGTTTAAGATATCACCTACTTCAAGGCCTCCCTAGACAGACGGAGAATACAACAGGCTTGGGAGGGGCTGCAGGGCCCCCCAGGCCCCTTCTGTGCAGTCCAGTGGCAGGGAATGAGTCAGAATAGTCATGAGCCTGTCTCTCTGGCACTAACCCCAGGCCCATTTTAAATAACGCATCTAAATGTTAATGCACACTTAAGACAACAGTGCAGCTCATACTCCTCCCAAATTGATTCATTTTGCAGTGGGCCTGATGCAATTTACTCAGTATAAAAATGTCTCTGGCAATTAGGGGAACAAAGGGGCAAAGCTGGCGAGCGAGAGGGATGACAAACAAAGCAAGACGATGTGAAAGCTGGGGCCAGAATTAAATTTATTTTTGAATCAGACAGTTTGGGGAATGTCAGTAGCAAATGAGAAAGGCTTTCTCTGCCAGCAAGACAAACTTGAGAATTCTCCATCAGGAAGAAAAGATGCAAAGAGTCTAAGAAATAGTTTCAGTGAAATGCGGCAGCAGCCTCCGTGGTTCCTAATGGTGTCAACTCCCGTGGCTGGGGTTCAAGAAGTAGCATGCAGCTAGTGAACGAACGAGCCAAGCCAAAGCTGCCTCGGTGGGTGGAGGTTCCAGATCACAAAGGAACAAGCCACCTGACCCCTTTGCTGGTAAGATCACATCTGAAAAACACAGCTTTGGAAAATATGCTGTAGAAGAAACTAAAATCATTTAGCCTGGAAAAACAGTTAAGAGCCACGAAAACTATCCTCAAAGGGGTGACAAACTGCCTTGTTAGGAGAAAGTTGGCTTGTACTATATGACTCCAGAGGACAAACAGAGGATCAACCAGATAATGGTGAAATAGAAGGAACTACTGTATCTTGGGGACTCAAATTATTCCAGGTGCTCTGTATGCATCAGCATCGTATGACTTCACAGGGAAATGGTGGTATTAAATGCAATCGTATGCCTGAGTATTAGGAACATGGTAAATGCTCGATGCATATTAGCTATCATTGTTTAAAAAGCCTTATCTTCATAAAGATCTCACAGGCAGGCAGGTATTACCATTCCCATTTTGTGGATGAGACATCAGAGGCTTTGAATAACTATTAATAACCAAATAACTTTTGGAGATTGAATAACTTTGAGAGACATTCAATAACTTTCTAAGGTTACAAAGCCAAGGGGCCATTAGCAAGCTCTTCCTAGGAGCCAAAGCTGCCTTACAATGGGGTGATGTGTTTTGCAAGATGGTGAGCACCCAGCAGGCTGGAGCAGGGCAAGTCAAAGGCAGATGAGCTTTGGAAGAGGCTCTTGCATTGGTGTAGGGTAGGGAAAAGGGGTTGAATTCAATTATTTTAAGGTTTTTTGTTTGTTTGTTTTTGCTTCATGATGCTATGATTCAAATTCTGCTGGCTGGATTATACCTTTAACCCATACACAGTCATGTGCAAATCTGAACTTAGTTAGGCAGCAACAGAAGAAGTCCAAGGAACAAGGACCATGGACATATGGTGAATACAGGAGCGTATACTTCACCTGAACTCGTACTTTGCCAACCACCAAATTTCCTGGCTCACTTTCCATGCACAATGAACCCATGGTCCCTAGCTCCCCAAACCCCAGAGACCATCCTTAAGTTAGGTAAGGTGGCAGAGGGTTAATCAAGAAAGTGGACACAGTGAGAATTTTCAGAAACAGAAGCTGTCTGGGTCTATTGGGAGGATGAGCTAATGGGTGCTAGGAGGCTCCCCAGGGAAAGCGAGCGGCCAGTGAGAATAAGGCTGGAAATCTCCAGACAGGGGAGTTGCTCCGAGGCCTGCAGGTAAACACCCAGTAGAATGCTGATTAGAATCCCATGTAGTCACAGAGGAATTTCAGTCTTGGGAGAGAAAGACAAAAACAGGGAGGGAATGTTTAAGGAGCAGTTGGAGAGAAGCCAATTGGAATTCATCCTGGGTTGTCTGAAAAGGAAAAAACTCAACAGGAGTCAGAGTGGTTAAGTGGTGATGTAAAGACAAGTGCGCTAAGGAGAGGGAGGAATTGGAAAAATATCACGTAGAAGTCTTAAGTGGAAGAATAGGAAATGCACAGGAAACAACCCAGAAAATTGGAGGAACGAAAAGGAGCACAGAGAGGCCATTGGAGAACATGGGCACCACCTCGTGTCCAGGGCTCACGGAGGCCAGCACGAGCTCAGCAGTGTGGGACGGTTGGGGCCACAGAGGGAGATGCCCCAGGCTGAGGGCAGTGGTTCTGTCTGGGCTTGGGCAGAAGGAAGTGAGTTGGTGTGGAGGCTGGAGATGGAATTTTTTGGTCAAGAGCTTTCTGGATGTATTATTTTCTTAAAACCATGTCTCAAATTTTCAGAGTTTCTAGTCCAATTAATTTGGGGATTTGTTCATTTAATAAGCATTTCTCGAATGTATACTGTGAATCCAGTGTTGTGGTAGGCACTAGGGATACAATGACAAATAGTGGCCATCCTACTCTCAGGGAGCCTAAGTGGCGAGAACAACGTGTAAAGGTATGAACGTGGTCTGGTGCCGGAGGGATGCTAACAGAGGTGTGGAGCCGGTGACAGGTGCAAAGGATGGTGGAATCGACTCTGCTCTGAGTGGGTCTGGGGTCTCAGGAAAGGCCTTGTGGAAGAGGATCTAAGAGACTCCTTCTGGAAGGAGGAGAAGGGTTGTTCTTGATGGTCAGTGAGGTGGGGGAAGGCACAGAGCATGAAGCGGCTTGCTTCACTTGGAGCAACCGTGAGCAGTTGGACATGAATGAGCTATGGGTCCAAAGAAGGGGTAAGCTGAGCTCAGGAGCGGTGAGGCCCAATCTGGGGCCTTGAATGCCCTGCTAATAAGGGACTCAGGTTGGGTGCTGGGTTTGCCAGGGATCCTCTGAAGGATTCCAAACAGAAGATGAACAGCCTGCAATATCTACCTGCCGGTTCTCTCATCAAGGTCTTGATTGGCTCCACTTGGGGGCTTTCTAATGCCCAGGAAGAGTCACTGAGATTATCACTCTCAAGGACTTCAAGGAACATTCTGCAGAATTGCCAATCAACACAGAGCACCAATTTGGCTGCAGCTTCTCCCTTACACCCTTCCAGCAGCAGGGCCCAGCTGAAGCAGCACAGCCCGCAGCTCTGTCCTTGGACTTCCCCCATGCACCTGCCATTTGTGCTAAGCTGCCCTGCCGGGTGGGGCAGGCCCAGGTCCTCAGGTAACCTGGCGCCCGTGAGTGAGCGGTCTCGAGAAACACCCTCGGCCCCGGGGCTCAGCCTGCTCTCAGGGGCCTTCCCCACACACTCCCCCTTTTCTCAGCACCAGGAGACTCACCCAGTGGAGGGGAGAACAATTGTAATTTGAAAGCAGTAGGAACACTCATCCCCTGCGCCAAGCGTCGTAAGATTTTCTCAGGGATAGACATTGCACCAAACCCGCCTGTGGACCGTGAAGCCTTTTAGGTTCGAAATCCCAAGGCTGCTGTGGCTCTTAACTAAGGCTCTGAACCATAAAAGAATGCATTTCTGTAAAAGCCAGGAGTTAGCCAGGCGCCCGCGTGTGGCACTATAGACAACAAAGGAGAAACAGTGGACTGAGAAGGAGGCCAGGGAACCAGACGGGGCGGGTTAGGCTGAGGCTGGAGTGAGTGAGCATGGAACTGGGTTACTGAGCAGATGGCGGGGGTTCTCCTCCCTTGGCCATCAGCACCTGTGGCCTGGATGTTTTCCTCGCAGCTGCAAGAGTTGGCGCCCCCATCTCCTGATCCTGTCTCCTCACCACAGACACACTTGGTTCCTGAGGCGAGGGAGACTGGGTTGGGCTGGCGCTTCAGGAGACGGAGGGCGGAGGCCAGGTTCCCCAGGTGGACTCTCCAGGACCTTCCGAAGGGCCGGGCGCAGGTCTCAGCGCGACCTGCTCCCCGGAATGGCCTCTTCTGCGGAACAAGGCCTCGGGATTTTGCGCTTTACTTTGGGTGGGGAGGATTGCACGTACTCCATAGAAAACATGCTGCTGGGTATTTAGCAAGAATAAATAATGGCTAATAATGATAAATAAGTAATGGTTTATTCTTGTCAGCTGGTAATAGGGAGGTCTGCAGGGCAGTGGTTGGGGGCACGGGCTGTGTGACCCTGGGCAGGTTACCTGACTTCACTGAGCCTTTGCCTCCTCACAGGAAAGAGATAATCCGAGTACCTCCCTCATCGAATGGTGGCGGCCATAATATTAAGTGAGATGATGCATTTAGAAACAAAGCACTTAGAACAATGCCTGGCACCAGAGAGTAGGCACCAGTGACTCTTCCTCTCTCTCCTCCTCATTACTATTACACAGATTAAGGGGAATGACGGGAGGGAGGTGAGTCCCTACCCAGGAGACCAGAGCCTGGCCGGCCAGCAGTCTCATCCTTTCCCTGATACCTGCCTGCTCGTAGGAGCCAACAGGGAGAGCACATGGGTCCCTATCGACGGTGGGGAGAGACAGGCTGGTGACTTCATGGCCAGTGCCGTGCAGGAAAAGCTAAAGGCCTGCTCAGAGGAGGAGACATTGCACCAGGTGCTGAAGAACATGTGAGGGTCCCTGCGGGGGAAAAGGGGTTAAGTCCTGTCCACAAGGAACAACCCACCTCAGCTACTCTTCTTGCCAAGCGGGAGGGAACAATAGGCAACCCTGGAGGCCCGGCTTGGACACTGGAACCCACCGTGCTGGGGTGAAAAATAATTGCCTACACGGATTGTCCTGGCACTTGGAGTCCTCGTAGGGGAAGACAAGAGAAAGAGAAAGTGAGGAAAAGTGCCCGGACACAGGGGGAGGTCTTTTGAGCATTTGTGGCAGGACATGTGCTACAAGAAGAGGTGGTGGGATGGTGGGGTCTGGGGACAGCTTGCTGTTTGGAGACTGCCTTTGTGGGAAGGGGATGGGCTTTGTTGCCACACAAACCACATACGCACAAGACTGTGAGCACTTAGAGGGGCCGATAGGGGACGGGGATGGGGGAGTGACAAACCCAGAGGACCACATGGCCACAGCTCATCACCTATGTCCTCGGGCTGTCCTTTGCACACGTGCTCTCGGTGTGGGATGTCTTCCTCTCATTGTCCACCTGACCGACTCTCCTCCCCTGCAAAACCAGCTCAAGTTCTCTTCTCAGGGCCACCTTGCCTGACAGCCACCAGCACTCCTGAAGCACCTGTGACAACACCCAGTACACCCCTTTCCCTACAGCATCTCATTGCCTGTTGTCTGATTCTAAACCTCGTTTGAGTCCCTTGAAGGCAGCATGACCCAGTAGAGTCCAGCCAGTGCCTGGGACCGAGTAAGATCATAAATGTTTGTTGATAGAATGCATACGTGAATAAATGCATGAATTTCTTGACAGCACCTAAATGCCTCCACCTGTTTTTACTGTCTCCCTCCCCACTGGGAAATGCCAAGGCTCCATAAACGCTTCTGAGAAGCAAAGCGACTGTTTCTATGCATTTTGACTTCTCTTTGTATACAGCATATATTTTTCACTATGGGATTAGCCAAGATGCCATTCTGCCAAGCCATGGAGTTATAGGCATTCACAACTCTGTCATCTTCCAGGTGCTCAGGTGTTCAATCCATCAAATATCCGGGGCAGAGTGGGAAAACGAAAGCAACCAGCTCAAAAGAGCCCTACTACAAGACTTCGGCTGTCAAATCTTGAAGGTCAAAACTGGCAGAAGCTGATGGTCTTTTCTTTCTTTTTTTTTTTTTTTAATGCCCATCAATGAAAGCAATCGTGAGTAAAAGTTGTACCTGCCAGGAAAGGAATTGTCCTTTGTACTTAGTGGCAACCTTCACAGTTGAGGTGCACTTTGACAGCTGCTTCCTGAGCCCCGGGGAGGATCATACATCTATCCCTGGGCATGGGTGGAGGGCAGGGAGAAAATACCTTTCATTTTTCTGTCAACTGGAGACTCTTCTGTGGTCTCAGACTGGGCTTTAAGTTTTATACCTAGAGTTTAGGCTTAAGAAGAGTTGTGTCATAGAACTGCTTTATTTTTGTTTTTATTTTGAGACAGAGTCTCACTCTGTCGCCCCGGGTAGAGTGCAGTGGCATCATCGTAGCTCACTGCAACCTCAAACTCCTGGGCTCAGCAATCCTCCTGCCTCAGCCTCCTGAATAGCTGGTACTGCAGGTGTGTGTGCCACAACGCCTGGCTAATTTTTCTGTCTTTAGTAGAGACAGGGTCTCGCTTTTGCTCAGACTGGTCTCGAACTCCTGAGCTCAAGCTATCCTCCTGCCTCGGCCTCCCAGAGTGCTAGGATTACAGGCGTGAGCCATGGCACCTGGCCAGAACAGCTTTAAATTGATCTAGTGTCATCCACCTAACACACAACACCTGCTATGTGCTAGGCACTGTGCCAGATGTTGCAGGGAATAAAAAGGCATATCACCCTAGGTCTCCATCTTCAAGGCTTGTGGCCCAGAATTAGATGACCAAAGATTAGAGTCATCCTCTTGAGAAGGGCTTTCCCTGACTGGACAAGGACAGCTCTTATTTTCCTCAGAGCCAGGCACGATGCCAGGGTTCAACTGCAAGGCCTTCTTGGGGAAACAACATGAGAAAAGAAACAGGGAAGACATGTGTTTCCCTGAACCTTTCTGAGATTCAGTTTACCTGTCGGTAAGAGGAGGAGAATAATATGTATGGCACAGATTGTAGTAAAACATGAAATAAGTTGATGGGTGTTGAGGCACCTGGTAAACTGAACACGCACTATACAGACATTTGCCATGAATAGTAACAACATAGTATCAGACTCCTGAGAACAAAAAGGAAGACTTTGGCTTTGTTGTTGACCTAGATGAGAGTCAATGTGCAACATTCTCAAGTACAAAGAGGGTGGATGGATGTGTGGGTGGATGGATGGGAGGATATATGGATGAATGAATGGATAGGTGGATGGAAGAATGGGATAGAGATTCCTTCTGACTCTAAAAGGTCTGGCTTCTCTCTAGACCACTCTGTATTCTTCTCAGTCCCCCTTGGCTTTGAAAGCCATAGTCCTTCCGGAGAGAGAATGACAGATGTGTTGTGCATATACCCCCTGTGGAGGCCAGTCACGTTCATGGCCTTGGCTACGCCCCAACTGCTCCAGCTTAGGGGCTGCACAGGCAGGACTGGGCCAGGGTTGGGAGCCTTGCCACTGACCTGTCCACCCATGAGTGGGAGAGAAATGACCCTCCACCCTGTACACAAGTCCATCTCATGTCTTTAAGTTTTTTCATGTTTATTCTTAGTGCTTAGTAAATGGTTATGCAAAGCTACCTGCTTATGTGATCAACCAATTCAAGCTGAGATGTTAGCCTTGATTCTTGATTTTGATACATACCAGAACTCCTGTGGGGCTTTCTAAAAATATGTATGTTCACCACCTACCGCAAGATGAATAATAGCAGAACGGCTCGGGATGGCACTCAGTTGCATGAATGTTAAACGTGAGGTTCTAATTTGTGCCACCAAAGCTTGAGACCTACCATGGTGATGGCTGAAAGTCCAGTTCCTCCAGAGAGGACTTGCATTTTAGTAGTTGCTTCGATGTTACTACTCAAAGGGGTGAGGAATATGGTAAACACAGGAATTGGTACTTTGGGGTCCAACTTAGAGAACACAGGTGGTCACTCTGAGAACGCAGGTGTGAAATCTCTAAGCCCGGCTCTCCTCCGCCCACTCCCCCACAGTCCTGGGCAGCCTGGAAGAAGGGTGGCCCTGGACCCTTTAGAAGGACAGCTGGGAGGCAGGGGAGGGGACTATTAGCAACTGCTCTGCATATTTTCTAATTTAAACCCAAGACAGCCCTATGAGGTGGCACAATTATTACCCTTTTACACAGCTGAGGCTCGCAGAGATTCAGAGACTTGCCCAAGCTCCTACTGTGTGTTGGGGGTTGTTACCTCCAGGAATACTCAGACCCCACCCTGTACTCAGAGAATGCTGAGCTACACAAGTCTCCTGTACCAAGGTATCCAGGAAATATACCCCTGACAAGCTTAGGTGTGCATTTTAAGGCTTTTACAAATTATCTTTAAAGCCTTTGAATGGCTCTCTCTTTTTAGTGTAAATCACCCAGACATTAAAGCCCTTATTGTATATTTATTAGTGTGTTATTCAGACCAAGGGGAAAAAGAGAGAAGCTGACACTATGAGTGACTTTGAAAGTGAGAAAAAGGTAGGCCTGAAATTAAATCATTGTGACACTGCCACTCGAGGGCATCAATTTCAATAAATGATCACCTTTTTTATTCCGGATCCCCGTTTATCATGCAGGCAGGATTCGAGGAGAACTTTTGGCTGTGGATGCTGAATGCCATAGGCTCTGATTTCCCAAGCTGGCAAGACTTACCACGTTGCCCTGAGCCCACTGAAGTTTAACCCGGCACAGCCTGGGGAAAGCAATCAGGTTTCCTTTCAGAAGCAAATGCCTTGTGGCATCTTTCCACATGTGCCCTACCCTGACCATCTCTCCTGTCTTTTTACGAGAACATTCAGGGTTCTGCGCATTAGCAGTAGAAAGTGTCTGTGGATCAGCAGGGAGTAATGGTCCGCTGTGCCAGACCGGGAAGGCCCAAAGAGCAGGAGTCTGGGGTGAGGAGAACTATTTCCTGCTGCCCCCGTCCTGGGTGGCATCTGGAGACCGGCCCGCTGGCATTGCAGGGGCTGCAGAGGGGAGCAGAGTGCAGCCACCATCTCTGTGGTAGAAGTGAGAGGCTGGGGCTGGGAAGGGCTGTGGTTGTTCATAACTGTGCTGCCAATAGTGGTGGAATCAGGCCTGAAACCACACCTCCCGATGGCCACAAATCAATATCCCTTTGAGTTAAATTACTTTGGCACATCTCCTATTAGGATGGCTACTGGTGTTAAAGCTGGAATCTTTGGTCAGAAGTGACTGCCTTAACCAAGCGTGGCAGCTGTGTGGCTACCCAGCATGGACACAGTGTGTTCTTCACTAGGGGAGCACAGTTGCAGATTTTAATCTAAGGGCAGTGGGTTTGAGGGTTTCCCGATGCTGCTATGTGGTCTCCTGGCTGTGTAGCTGGGAGACACACAGGAGAGGGCACTGGAGGGCTCCGGAGTGCCATCGTGGAGACGAGCCCTGTCTTTGCCACGAGCCTGCAGTTTGACCTTGGTCACATCACGTCACCCCTCTAGGTTCCAGCTTTCTCATCAGGAAACTGATGGGTGGGGGGCGGGGAGATAAACTCAAGTATCTTCTGGGTCTAGGGGTTAAGGGCCTGCAGAAAGGTGAGGCTTTTCAGTTCTCTACCACCCTCTGGAATGAGGCTTGTTTGTACTTTGAAATGCCCCTGGCAGCTTATCTTGGCTCAAGCCTGAGTATCACCAAATCCTTTAGCTATTCAATTTCTTTTCAAGTATTAGTAATTCAGATGATTGGCAACTTCTATCCCCTCAGGGCCCAATTCTTCCCTCCACGCACTGTGTAGTTCTGGTCACACATAATAGAGTCCCCAGATACCCACGCCTGCAGGAGAAAGCTGTGTGCTTGGAGGGGAAATGAGACATGAGACAGACTTCTCTGGGCAGGAGCCTGGGGAGTTTCTCCTACAGCCCGAAATGCCATGGACCCTTAAGCTTGTGTCCCTGTGTCCAGGAGGGCACTGGTTCCACACAGCCAGTTGCTGCTGGATCGATCTTTCTGAAAGGCAGCAGAATGGCAGGGCGGTGTGGTGGGTGCCCCACTAGGCAGAAGCAGGCCCTGGCTCCCCGCCCTGGCCCTGCCGCTGGCCATCTTAGTCTTTAGTATCAATTCAAAACCATCTACACAAGTGTGTGCTGTTGCTATTTTGTTTGTGTCTTCCTTACCGGACTAGAAAGCCATGACCTTGACCTTGTCGTCCTCAGCTGTGCCGTCTTTGGCACCTACTAAATGAGAGGCTCTCAGTCCATGGCTGTTCAGTGAATGTACGAACTGAGAAAGATCTAACGTTTATTAAGTACATACTACCATCAGGCACAACGAGAGCCATTTTCCTTATGTCGTTTCCCGACTCATCACACTCAATAGGTATTATATTCATTCAGCCCATGGGGACTTCGTGGCCACTAATTTCTAGCTAAGATGTCCAAAGCCTATTTGATTCAGTGGCTAGCGGGCCTGGGCTGTTTGACAGCCCTGGTTTCTCTGCTTCCTTGCTTCTGCGGTCATTCTGGCCGGGCGGATGAGCAGGATGGCTCATCTGTCTGTCCCCTGAGAGACCCCTGCCAAAGCCAGGCTGCCTGGCAGCCGCAGCCGCTCACGCTCTGTGATTCATTAGACCTCACACACTCTGCTGCTTTCCAGGCGACCAGGAAGGGAGGAGCTGCTGTGATACCCCCAACCGCCTTTTTCCTGCCTCTGAGCGCTTGCAAGCAGGAGGCTGCTCCCGCAGGACAGCATAACAGCCGCATCGTGTGCTCACGACTCAGTGGTTTCCGGGGGACCCAGCGGTGTCTGCCTTGTCATTCCTCAGCCCACTCCTCTGAGTCAGGCTCTCCCCAGCCGACTTTATCATTACAACTTCCTGCCTTGTTACTACAAACAACGAATGCTGTTTTCCAAACAGAGGTCCCCAAACCATCATCTTCGGTTATGAGAGTGAGCCAGTCCCGCCTGTAATCATCACAGTTGACATGGCTAGGATATCACCGTGCCCCCTCGCTGCTCTGAGCTGCTATGAGGTCATCTCTGACATGAAAGGGGATGAGCTTTCCATGAGGTAAACTGCTGAATATCTCAAATCGAAAGATTCTAGAGACTGGCAACGACCCCGTAATCAGAGAGCAGACAAATCTCCAGCCTTTGTGATCCCCAACTCTGAGCAGAGCAAAGCAGATTAGGATATTAAATAACAGCCCGTTATGTTGGCGTTATACCCAGAGTGTGCAAAACCCTTCCTTCCTTTGTTGTATCGACCCCACAACAGCATGTGGGCAGGGCTGGAATGTCAGCCCCACTTTACAGATGGGAAACTGAGGCTTGAGGGGGGATGGGATTTGCTTGAAGCCAGAGAGCTCATTCATGGAATGTCCTTGGGGGAGGGGCTGTTTTGTATGCCAGCACCTCTAGGGTCCTAACAAATGGGATGTACTCAAAAAATGCTCATCGATCTGTCAATGGAATGGTGAGCTAGGACTTAAATTCAGGGCTTCCAATTCCCAGTATAAAAATGTTTCTGCTGCACTACCGCGGCCTAGTTGAACTCTTACAGCAAAGGATGAAAATAGCCTGAAGCCAGGCTGGCCAGGTTCAGACCCTCTCCACCTTGTCCAGCCTGTGACGTCGGGCAGGTTGTTTGACCTCACTGAGTTTCCTCATCTGTACAATGGGAGATAATAACAGTAACCTGATGCATTGGGATATTGTGCATATTCAATAAGAAAATGCCTGTAAAGTGCACAGCAGCGAATGGCCAGTAGGTCTAGGAAGTGCTAAATATTAATAAGTGTGAGCAATAATTATTATCACTCAAGTGCAGGGACTGGGCCTCATATACCTTTGTAACCCAGGACCTAACAGGTGAGTGGCACAGACGCCTGAATGCAGACACGACACTCGCCCACCAAGCATGGAGCCCGTCATGGGATTCGGAGCAAGTCCGTTCCCCTCCTGGGCTTCAGTTCCCACACCTGTAAATCCAGGAGGCTGAACCAGGTAAATCCCACGGTTCCTTCCAGCTCTAAAATGTTCCATCTAGTTCAGTGGTTTTCAGTGGGGGTGATTTTGCCCCTCAGGGGACATTTGGCAATGTCTGGAGACATTTTTGATTGTCACAACTGGGGAAGGGGCAACTGCCTGTAGGTGGCAGAGGCCTGGGATGCTGGGACAATGCACAGGATGGGCCCCCAAGAACTGTTCTGTCCACTGTGGCAATCATGCTGAGGCTGAGACACTAGCTCCATACACACACCCACGGCGCTTTGACTTGCTGGGCAGGTGCCTGGAGTCTCACAGCTTGCCGAGGCACCAGGGGAGCAGCGCCTTGGCGTGTTGGGGTGTCTATTGATTGCCCCTTCAGCTGCCACCTTCCACCCTCACCACACTGATCTCCTTGGAGAGGGGAGGCTGGCCCAGGCATCTTTAATTTAAATTTGGAATCACTCCTGCTCACACTAAACTCCTCAATGGCTCTGCCAGGGCTGGGGGAGAACATTTTCCTGCCGGAGGTGCACAAAGCTCCAGCCTAAGACAAAGCCTTTGTGGACAGACGTAGGGGAGGGGCAGTCCCGGGTAAAGCCATCAAGTCACTGGATTTGCCCCGCTTAATCTCACTCCCTCTAGAGGGCAGAGCAGAGTCGCCTTGGAAAGAGGGTGCAGCTTGCAGCAGCTTGCAGTTCTTTTAAGGCCAGCAGGGTGGACCTTGAGACCTGCGGCCATTGTCATGGCCTGCCCACACACCCTTGTCCTCACCACCCATGGAGGGAAGACTACCCTGGTGGGACCAACATTGCATCCCCCCAGCTTATTTGTCTTGAGGGACCAAAGAATCTAAGTCATCTTTTTTTTTTTTTTACAAGGTTCTTTCACCTTCCCTCTTCTCATTCCCAAGCCCGCCTGCTTTTCCCTGAGTTTTTGGTGAGAGCACAAACGAGGAGGAGGGAGACCTAGAGTTCAGTTTGGAACAAGTCCCTTCCTATGTCCTCTCTCTGCCTCAGTTTTCTCATCTGTTAAATGGGGATTCTGTTGGTAGTTTCAAGCACAGGAAGGTAAAGAGGGAAAAACCCTTTACATACCCCTGAGGATAATCATGCCCAAGAGCACACTTGCTTCCTCACATGCTGCTTAAGAGCCCAGAGACCAAGAGTCTGGTACCAGGGAAACAGGCACTGCCAGGCAGGAGGCGCTGAAACCCCCTGGCACCTTTCCTCCCACACTCGTGGATATTCTCAGCCTGCCCTTCAGGGAGATCCCCAACAGCCCGAGCAGCACTCCCTGGTTTCCGCCAGGCCTGGTGGGAAGGAGTATTGAGAGCATAAGTCAGAATAAGCAGCTCACGAGGTTGGGCAAATGCCTACAGGATGGCGCCACAGCCCCGCCCGCAGACGGGAGGCCTTCCCACCCGGGCTCCTCGCTGGAAAGGGAGGTTGTGCTGGACGGAGGCATGGTGCCAGGTGACAGCTCCTCCCAAAGAGTGCGCAGCCCAGACACCCAACACTCCTGACACCTGGCGAGCAGAACAAGAGGCACTTGGTGGCTGGGACCCTCCCAGCCAGCCCAACGAGGCTTTCAGAGGCAAAAAGACAGAATATGAGGGATGGGGAGAGCATTCTTCCTGGTGCCAAGATGTCCGTCTTACTGGGAATGCAGCAGCTTGCTGTTCTTTTAAGCACAATTAAATACAGATGCTTAGTAGGGGGAGGGGGGAGGAGACGCTCAAGACATTACCAAGGAGGCCCCACAGCCTTATGGGCTGTCCCTCCGTACACCGTGGGGATGGAAGTTGGGCAACAGTCATCATTCAGGTGGGTCCCCTCTGTAAAGACACTTTCTTAGGGAGAAGCTAAGTCTAAGCATAGCCACACATTTGGCTCCTATAAACATGTCCTGAAGAAGGAGCCCTCACCCTTATTGATAATGTAATCGGATCCGGGGCCCCTCAAAGGTACTGTCACAGGAGAGCACCTACACTTACGGAATGGGGAGAAGGAAGGCACAGGATGCCCTAGTTTAAGTTTGCTTTCCATCGTCACAACTTACAGAGAAGCGGCCCCCAACCTTTTTGGCACCAGGGACCATTTTCATGGAAGACAATTTTTCCATGGACTGGTGTGGGGAGGGATGGTTTCAGGATGATTCAAGCGCATTACATTTATTGTGCACTTTATTCCTATTATTATTACATTGTAATATATAATGAAATAATTACACAACTCACCATAGGTTGGGGACCCCTGTTGCAGTGGCCTGAGGAATTGCTGAGTGAGCAAGTGTATCCGGAAAGCTTAGAGAATCTCACTGTCCTATACCTTGGAAGTTCTAGGACAAAGGTCTGTTCCACTCTCTTTTTAAATCGATATTGGTGTAGTATCCCTGACTAATTCTGCTCTGGGGTCCCATACTTTCATAGCACCTGCTTGGGTGGCCAAAATATTTTGTCCTTTCCCTTCCTGCCCAAGTTCTGCTGGTAAAACATAGCTTCCAGCATATTAAATTACTTTACTTTTGGCCTTTTGACACTTCCCTTGGGCTGTTTTCTTCTTGGCTCTGTCTGAACTTTGGGAAATGAATATTTTTAACACCCACTCATTAAATGCCCACTCTGACAGCTGGTCCTCTGGCCTCTGGAAGGACCACTAGCCAGGTGGTCAGAGGGACCCACAAATCAATACCTGAAACTACCCAGGGAATATTAGCAGTAATGGCTCAATCTGGAGCTACCCATTAAATGACAATTGTGAATTTTAAGTAGATGTCACAGACTCTGGAAATTTGCAGCCAAAAGTCAAATTACCTTTTATCAAATCAGTTCTGGGCATGGGGAAGGACTTACCCATGCTTCCCTGGAGTGGGCACCAGGACGATCTCTCTTCCGGCCTCGTTGTGGGGAAGCAGCCGGGCGACGTACCGCCCTGAGGGCTGCAGGTGCCTGTGCACGGAGACGGCCAGCGTGCAGCGCTCACTGCTGCTCCGCATCCACGGGCTCAGGATGGTGTGCTTGGAGTGTGCTGAGGTGTTGAGGAGGAGGAAGGAGCCTGGAAAGAGACAGGGAAAGTGCATCTGCAGACGTGTCCAGGCAAGAGGACCAGCGGCAGCTCTGTGGCCAGACTTAGAGACCAAGAGCATCAAAGTCAGAGATGTTTTCTGTTTCTTCTCTGCCCACACACAGCCCTCTTCCTCCTGTCTTAGGTTTTCTTTGTAAATAGCATGGCCTAATGCAGGTGGATGGTGTCTGGGGACAAGGGCCCTGTAACCAGACAGAACAAGGTCCTAACCTCAGTTCCCTGTGTCCTGGCTCTATGTCCTTGAGCCTCAGGCTTTTCACCTGTAAAACAGGAATAAAAACATCTATTTCAAGAGACTCTTGCTCCTTTGCTTGCTACTTGAATGATCTTGGGCAAAGCATGAACTTTCCTAGGTTTCAGTTTCCTGTTTTACAAAATGGGGTGAGAAGGGTTGGCTGAACTCAATAATCTCTTAAGATCCATTTCAGCTCTTGAGTCTATGAGTCATGTGAATTTGCAACTGGTCTCCACAAAGAAAGCCCTACAAATCCCGATGCCCCCACCGGTGCCGTGCCAGTGGCAGTTTCCCTCTGGGGCAAGCCAGCCCCGGTTCCAGTAGCACAGGCCAAATGACCTACAAGAGACCGACATTCATGGAGATTACTGTCAGTGTAAAAGCACAGCACCATTTTATTGTTCCAGGCATTCCCTCTGATGCATTAATTTTATTTGCTGCACTTCCTCATTGAGGTTTTGGACCAGTAGATGCTGCTCCTTTTGCACTGGAAACGTATTCCAACAAAATGCCCAACTTCCCCAGTGGGGACCAGCTAACAGGCGCTCAGAGTTCTTGAGCTATCCCTGACGTCAGAAGGTCTTCTACAGAAAACCTGGTTTACCAAATAGGTAAGGGAACTAGCAGCCTGCAATAAAGAACAACATGATGGAAGAGGGGGATTCCTACCAGAAGCAAAGCATTTTCCGAGAAGACGGTCTTGTGACAGGAATTGGAGATTTGCAATATTCTTCAAATAGGTAAAAGTGACTTCCGGTTAAAATCAGGATGAGGGGAGCACAAGACTATTTATGAGCTGGACAAGCAATGGGAACCCTCTGTGCTTGTTGGGAAGTTTCAGCACGGCATATGGGCCTGTGCAAAGTACTCTACAGCCCTCAGTAAATAATCTATATTATTATCCTATTTTGCAGTGGGGGAATGTTCTTGTCATGGGCACTGGGAAAAGGAAAGGAATCAGAACCAAAGACTTAGAATCGGGAAGATCGTCTAATACAGTCCTCTTGCTTCCCTAGAGAAGCAGACTGGGGAACCAGATGCAGAATGACTTGTCTAAAGACTTCAGGTCTGAACTTGGGGAAATGAATATCTTTACCACCCATGAACCAGACATAGTTCTGGCCTTCAGGGAACTCCCGGTCTACCAAGTCCAAAAGTAGAGGTTATAAAGTCAGAACACATACTGGTAAAGCACTTCGGGAAGCCCCAGAAAGGAGACAGTAGGTTCAGGTGGAAGAGTCATAAAAGAGTGGCCTTTGAGCTGGCTCTTATGGTGAGAGAAAAATATATTGGCAGAACTGACCTTGCAGAAGTTGAGGGGAAGAAGAGTAAAGACACAAAGGTAGAAAATGTTTGGCTAAAGAGTGGGACACATGGAGAGAAGGCTGGGAAATGAGGAACGCTGGGGTGGTAGGGGGTGGGAACAGACCATACAGAGCATTGCATTCCTGGCTAAAGATTTCCAACTTTATTTTGGGGATAACAGGGAGCCAGATATTTTGAGCAGGACGTGACACCATCAGAGTGGTACTTCAGGAGGATTGATCTGGTGTGGTGGGGAAAGTGGGATCGATATTGACCCAACCTAATACTACTCTACCAGTCCACACTAGGGCAAGGAGGTGGCTAAACGCAAGTTCAACGTGTTTGCTATGTTGCTCTTGTAAGCAAAGGCAACATGTTGGGGGTGGGCTGGGATTTCTAGTACCAGGTTACGGTGTATCTGGCCAAAGCAGGTAAGGGTCCTGGAAGTATCTCTGGATACTCTGGCCTCTAAAAGGACCACTAGCCAGGGTGGCAGAGGCAGCCACAGATAAATACCTGAGATACTACCCAGGGAATATTGGCAGTAATGGCTCAATCTGGACCTACCCATTAAAGGACAATTCTAAGTTTTAAGTAGATGTCACAGACTCTGGAAATTTGCTGGCCAAAGTCAAATCAACTTGCTGTGGCACAGAGTCCTACTCCAGACTCTTTGGGGTATAGTCTGGGTTAGGATGAAGCCAATCCCATGTCCTGTGACAATTTACACATAAGAGAGCAGCAACTGTGCCTTGGTCCGAGACCTTTCTCTGATGTGTTCCGGTTGGTAGAACGATGAGTAGAAACCATGATTTTTTTGTAGCTACCAAAGGGAAGAATGTGGGCACACTGAAGGAGGTGACCCCTCCTTCTCAGAAAGAGGGAACCTCAAAAATCAAGCTGTAGGTGTTAGGGTGTCGGTGCCAGGGGCTCTTCCTGTGTCACTGGTCCTCCAGCCCAGGTGTGGCAACACATGGAAATTCTATTCCTGTAATCCGGCACCTCAATAATGAGACTCTTTCAGAGCTGACTGGAAGATAGATTATTTTTCCAGTTCTAATATGTGAGATGATGTTTATATGAATTTTATTTTCTGCAACCGGACTGTCAATAAGACACTGAGCTTAAAGTATTTTCACTCTCAATGAAACTCTATAGTTGAGAGCTATCTCTTCATCAGCAGCTTTCCTCCACCAAAAAAAAAGGAAAAAAAAATACATTTCATAAGCTCCTTGGGATATTGTCAGTATAAATCTTTTAAAGTCAGTAAGAATTTATCTCTCCTCTCCCTCTTTTCTGTTTCCTGTTTATTTTGCTCGGGATAGCTTGGGGTGAGGCGAAGGCTCCCGGGGTCCTTTCTCATTACGGAGGACGGCCTGGCAGCACACAGACCTTAGCCCAGGGCGCCGTGGGGAGTGGAGACGCAGATCAAAGAGCCCTGCTTACGTGGTGCCGGCACCGTGCTTCTGCTATCATTGGATCATGCTGATGTGTGCAATGATTAAATATGAAATGGGCATTATTTCTACCTCCTCTCACCAACACAGGGATGTGCTGCTCTCATCTCAACCAGCAAAGCTCCAATTATTAGGCCAGCAATCAAGCATCATGAACCCAGAGGTCAGACAGATTCTTTCGGATGTGACCAGTTATAGTATAGGCCTTAGACAAATTATTTCAACTCTTTAAATCTTAGGTTGCTCAAATTTAATATGGGCATAGCCCACCTCCTGTGGCTGTAGTGAAGATTATATTAAATAACATGCGTCACGTGGGCAATACAGCAGCTGCCCATAGCAGGCACGTCACAAATGTCATTTCTCTGCTTTGAGGGGTGTCTTAGTCTGGAATTTCTTTGATCTAGCACTAAACTTGGAATCAGAAGGACTGAATTTGAGCCCTAGCTCTGCTGCTACCAAGCTTCCTTTGTTTATAAAATGAAAGGGTTGGAAAGAATCTCTAAGGATTCTTATAGCTCCAAACTGTCAGTAAATTCTATTCTATCTACCTGCCTAGAATATTATTAATCTAAAGGAACTGAGTCAAGTCTCCAAGCCCCCAAGTCCTAAACTCTACTTCTCCTAATTCACCTCTCTGAGGGTTATATACTAACAGTTTCAATCAATTGAGCAAACACTCTGTGAACTTTGCTGAGAAGTAAACTGTGATTCTTTGCCCTGCCTTCCTCTCTCCCAGTTTACACAAATACATCCCTGGGAAGGGCTCCTGTTCTAGCATCAGTTGTTTTTGTAGATGCTACTGCTGGAAGGCTGGTACCAGCTCTATCTGGTGTGTAACACAATGCTTGCCACATGGCAGGTACTTAATGATCCTTAAAATCAAAGTAGTATGTACATATGGCAAGCAATCAAATATATACATATGGCGAGGAATCCAACAATAATAAATTTTTAAAAAACTATCTCTAAACCTTGCTCCCCCCAACCAAGTCCCCCACATTGGAAGGAACATTTTTAAGGATTTGTAATTTCTTTAGGTGCTGCCTTCATAATCCTAAATATTTGATCGTAGGGTTATCTGTGGATGCAACAACTCTAGACTTTTTACATTGATGGTTCAATAAGAAAAATGACACTACCCCTCTTCCAGTTCTTAATTTTTTTAAATCCTGATTTTTAAAAGTCACCATTTTTTAATTGCTTACTTTTTAAACTTTACATGATCCATTTATTGTCCATTTAGCTTCAGACAGCATCGCTTGATCTCCTCACCGTGGAAGGAGGCTATTGGTCTTCCTGCCTCTCCTCGTCCTTTTCCTCGGCCACATCCACCCCCCAGACCAGCTGTACTTTGCTTTGCCTTGTCAAGGTTGTGTAAGAATGACTAAGTCTTCGCAGTTTTGTTTACAGGTTGATGCTAAAAGTTGAAAATCAATAAATAGACCTTTTATACTGATGGCTATATATTTTTTCACTGCAACGAATAGGGTTATTTATAATCTTCTCTATAGATCCAATAATATTAACACATCCCACTCCAAGGAGAATGTTTCGAGAATCAGGACCAAATGAATTCTCTCTCTCTCTGCTCCACGCCCCTCACCTTCCCTTGACCCTTGCTTTTTGCATTGTGACTTGTCAAAATTGTGGCACAATTAAATTTGCCTTATATTTGAATCAGGATTTTCTCATGTCGTTTGTTTTTCCAGAAATGTTTGTTTTTCTCTTGTATTTATTTTATACCTGCCTTCTTCACCATATCACTGACACCCTATAGGTTCCTTGAGAAATCAGTCCCTTTTTCTTGAAGACACTGACTTCCTTTTTTAATTTGTACCAGTTGCTTTCTGGGCCTCCTGTATAAGGATTATTCTGGAATTTCTTTTCACGGGGACTTTATATTAGTCCCGTCATCCTCAGAAAACTTCCTCAGGGGGACATTTCTCTGTGAATCTTTGAATATCTGAAATATTTTTATTTCATCTTTACAGTTGATTAATAGCTTTTCTGGTTATAGTTTCTGGATTAGAAATTTTGCCTCAGGAATTCAAAAGCCTAGCTTCAGTGTTTTCTAGTATCATGTTACTGAGGAGAAGTCTGCTACTGGTTTTACTTGTAATTTCTTTGTAGTTGGTCTGTTTTTTTCTTTTTGGAACCTTTTAGGATCTCTCTTTTACCTTAATGTTCTGAAATTTTAATACAGTGTATCCAGCTATGGATCTATTTAAAAATTCACCTGTGGCATTTTGCAATGCACCTAGGTATGAATCTTTTTCATGCCGCTTGTTATTCATATGTTGGACGTTGTTTGATCATTCACACAGGAGAGACCAGGGCAGCTCACGGGAACCATATGTCCACAGATGGCACTTGTTCTTTGGGGCAGAATTTGCCTGGTGGTGAGGGTCAGGGACAGGCCGTTTTGCAGGTGCCTGCTCCCCACATAAAGGGCACATCACCCTGGGCATAGACATCCCATGGGCAGCACTAAATCTTTTATTCCACTTGAATTTTTAGAGAAAAGCTTCCTTTTTCTGTCCCCTCTGGTTGAGCATCCTATTACCCTTTGCTCTGGAAAAATGGGATTGAAAAAGGGGGTGAAGGCCACCTGGGTTAACCACAGAGAAATGCTCATTCTTTCTCCTGACACTCATCCTTCCTTCAGGTGACCCCTCACCTGTGCTCCCAGCACAGGGGCTCCCTCCTCTGCCTGAATCCCTTCTGCATGTCCCAGGCTGCGGCCCTGTGTTTCCTCCACCACAGCTTCCAGGCCTTCCCTCTGTCCTCTAGGACTCACTCACGCCGCCCTTCTGCTCTGCTTGCTATTCCGAGTTGATTCCTCGACAGATATTCCTGTGATATAATGTTAGTGCGATCACAGCAGAGAAGGAGACAAATGCGTGAGCGATTCGCCTTTCTGAGCCAGAGGCCTCTTAATCGTATTCTTTGAGTGAGAACATGAATAAACGAATGCATGGATGGACGGATTTCCATCTCAGTCAATCAAACATGATCCTGGCATCATTGGCTAATTGTCCGTAGTGCAATAAACTATTAAATCATTATTATAGGCTATTACTCATTCAGTCAATCATGATGCCACTTACGTGAGGTGGGAACTAAGGAATCCGGATGGATGACGTGCAGCGTGATGCATACAGGCCTCATCCAGACATGCACCCCTAGGTGCAGCATCAGGGAGTCCTCTGTGCCAGCTCCCAGAGCATCTTCCATGGAACACCAGCCACACAGGCCATCAGACATATTACAAGAAAGCTCTGTGAGCAAATGAGTTTGAAGACTCCTGGGCTCAACAAAAGTAAACAGGTTCTTTCACCGAAGGACTTCTCAGAACCTTAATATGACAATAAGAGTTGTAACTCTCCAAGGGTGGAATATAAAATGAAACGTTTCCCAAACTCCTTTGTGCACAGAACCCTTTTTTCATTGTGTATAATGTTCCATGGAACATGCTTTGGAAACCCTCCTTTAATCTGTTTCTGCTGTAGAGACCATTTGCAGAAAGCAAGAAAGGAAAAATCATGGGGAAAAAAACAAGGTAAAGCAGAGGGAAAATAAGATATCTCTACCCATAACTATCTATATCTATATATGCAGCATCATCTATATGTTTATCTGTATCTATATCTTCTCTCAAACCTTCTCTGTCTGACTTTCAAGCTGTCCCCTCATCAAGACCTAAGCTCCTTGCGGCAGAGTCACGCTGCTGGGAAGGCTCCTCTGACTTACTGCACTGGTCTCTCTACCTGAGGAGACTTAAAAATGCTACATTCCATATCTGACTTTGAGAATGTCATAGCTAGAAATCAACATGGCTGTCACATAGCTCAATTGCTTGTTGTATGGGAGAGAAAACCAAGAGGTAAAGAAGTTCAGGACTTTCCCAAGGTCGCACAGCACATTAGTGGTGGATCTGGGATGAGAAGCAAGGTTTTCAGACTCCCTGTCCAGTAGGACACTGGGTCTCTGGCTGTCCATGAAAGGACTCTACAGAGGCAGTTCAGTCAAATGGCCTGGGGTCTGGCTCCCCATTGCCTCTAGATGTCACTTTCCTTTCTCTGCACTCTCACAACTCTGAGCTTCAAGCCAGCAGCTGGTTTCAAGCTCTTCCCACTGTCCCCAGAGGTCACAGTTTAAGGCCTGAGCAGGTGGGACCAAGACAGATGGGTCCTCCTTTTGAAATCACTCATGGGGCTTAGGATGGCCCTACAATGGCTGTCCATGTGGTCTTATCAATTGGCCAAAGCAAATTAGAACCACTGAAAGAGTCCCCTTATTGTTTATTTTTAAAATTCAAATTCTGCTACCCTATGTAGCCTCAACTCATGTGTTAGGCTTTGGAGAATTTTGAAATTTAGTGGAAGGAGTACATGGGATTGTCCTCATCAACATGTTTGCAGAATAGCAGATAGCAGATATGCAGAACTTCAAAGATCTAGAGGCTCTTGGAAACCAATTGGTCCAACCCTTTCACCCTGCAGGTGAGAAAACTCAGTCCAGGAGGGTGAACGGTCAGGCCTGGCTTCCGCAGCAGCCAGTGGAGCTGTGCGAGGACCCGGCCCCTGTGCATGTGTTCCGTCTCCCCGTCTTGATGTCACATACTCAGAATCAGCTCTGCCACTCTCCACCACCAAGATTAAATGTATTGCTTTTCTGCACCTTCATTTGGAAGCACTTTGGAGAGAAATGGTGCTAGTTTTTGAGATCGAATGATTAGAAAAACCAGGTATGTTCATCAAGGGAGGGAAGGGTGGTAGAGGGCGTTGAAATTTCTGGATAGTATTATTCATCTTAACATAATGAGTTCAGTTGTAGCCTGAACATTTAGTGAACCTCTTGCAAACCAAAAATACAAAATAACTTCTTAGGTCCAAGTTAAACTGGGGAAAAATTTCCCTAAAAATAAGATTCATTTATGCTGTGTGTGTGTATACATGTGGTAAAATTTGTGTATTTGTATGTGTGTATCTGTGTATACATCAATAGATGGCTACACATTATATGTATGTGTGGATGTATATGTCTGTGTATATATATGGTAGTATTTTTTTTATATCCCTTTTTAGATCTCTGATCTGTTAAAAGGAATAAGCCTTTTTTAGGGGAGCACAGAGGTGGGTTTTTTTCCTTTTTTTGAATCAACAGATTCCATTTAGGAAAAGGGGACAAAGCCAATAATCTCTACATACTGCATGTATGTCCTGGAGTGTCAGCAGAAAAAGATAATAAAAGGCAAAGAAAATAAATAGAAGAAAACAGAAGCTAAAGTGCTGAGAAACCTTTTTTCTCCTAAGAGCTCATTTTGGTAATCCTTAAGGAAAATAGAAAAGCACTTGATCTGACAAGAAGGAGAAAAGAGAACCAAATGAAAATGCAACAATTGATTTAATTCAATGAGAAATGGTCGAAGGAGAGACAAAGGCACCTGCTGGAGGAGGAGGAAGGAAGGGATGGAGTCAGCGGAGCAGGGTGCCTCAGTGGGACGGAGCCCCTCGGAGAGAGGGGAGCACAAAATCAAGGTTTCCCTTTTCCATCTCGGTTCTTAACTCCAGAATCAGATTGTTCAATTTTTGCTTTAAGTCCCACATGTCGAGGTCTAAAAATCTTTCATGTTACTTTTTAATTTTTTTGCTAAGAGGTAGTAGGTTTTATTACTTTTTCTGTGCATTTCATTGATTTTTTAATTAAATATTTTAAAAAGAAATTTTTTGTCTATTTCCTTGTAGGAGTCTCTCGGCCTCATAATAATAAGTTCTGACGTTCCATACACTACGGCTCTCAGACCCCCCACTGCTGAAGAAGGAGCCTGAGCCATGGGCAAACATTAAAGCCAACCCATGCAGCCAAGAAGCAGGGGCAGGCTGAGTCCGCACCAGCGGGTGTCGCTAGCATGCGGCTTTGGGAGGGCCGCATGGGCTCCGGGAGAACGTCTGGACTTCCAACTGGTCTTTCTCCTCCTTGCCTGCCCTGCCTCCTACCCCTACCCCTGCCACACATTCTGCACACAGCAGCCAGAGCCATCTTCCTAAACATAACTTAGTTCATCATTCCTTTGTTTTAAACTCTTCATTTGCTTCCCGCTAACTATAGATTAAAATCCAAATTCCTTACTATGATCTACACGAAAGGCCAGAAGAACATTGAACTGTAGAAGATTTCATACACTGGCTCGCCCAACCCTCTTAACTTCCGTCTCTTGCCTTCTTCTTTTATATTGAGACTGGAAGTTTTAAAAATGACCTGATTTAGCCAGCCTTCCTTGCAGCCAGGAGTAGCCGTATGCCATAGCTCTGACTGGTGAAATACAAGCAGAATTGTGCTCATAGGGTTGCCAAACTCAGAAAATAAAAATATAGGACACCCAGTTTGATGTGAATTTCACATAAATAACGAACACTTTTTTTTTTCAGTACAAATATGTCTGAAATATTGTGTGGGACATGCTTATATTAAAAAAAAATCGTTCATCTGAAACTCACATTTTAACTGGGCATCCTATATTTTATCTGGCAGCCCTATGTACTGGAGATTTTTGGGGAAATTTCCCCTTTCTGCCTCTTTGTTCTTCTTGCCTGGAATATGGACATAATGCCTGGAGGTGTGGCAGCTGTTTTGTGACCATGAATTATGGAATGTGTGGAATAGAAAAATAATGAGTTAAGTAACCAATGGTGTTGTTGGATATCTTACACTGGTGCTGAACTGCCCGCCTCTGGTTTTCTTGTGGGAAACACAAAACAAAACACCCAAGATCCTTCTCTGGCTAAGTCACTGCAGAGTAGCCTTCTGTTGTTTTATAGATGATGCCCTGTGAGCACAGGAATCTTGTCTGTCTTGGGCGGGGTGACTAGTGCCTAACACAAAGCCGACTACAGTGTTCCTTCAATAAACATTTGCTGAATGAATAAAAACAAATTGCTACTTAACAAAAAAGCAAATAACTCCCTTATTTCCTTGTATCTTATCTAAAATAGCATCTTACTTGTTATTTAAATCAGGGAGGATGTTTTTCCCTTTTGAACTGACTGGTGGCTATAGAAGGGTTATTATTTGCAACACAAAACAAATCAATTTTTAAAATGCCTGGCAGTTTGGACTCTTAAGATCAGTGTTTTTCAAATTGTGGTTTGTAACCCATTAGTGGACCATGAAATCAATTTAGTGGGTCATGACCAGCATTAAATAAAAAGGAGGAGAAGGAGGAGGAGGAGACCAGTAGGAAGAAGTAAAATGAAATTTTAAAATATCCTCATTGTAACTCTCCTTTGGGAAATAACAATGGCTTTTGATCTATGTGCGCGTGCGCGCGCGCACACACACACACGCACACACACACAGGTTTATGTGTTCTGTGTTGTGATGTAAAATGTATTTCTTACTGTGGATCGCAGTTAAAAAAAAAACTGAAAGCCAGGCTCAGGATGAATATAGCTCAAATTTCAAATGTCCATACACGGAAATTACACTGGCCCAGTCCTGGTCCCTGAGTCACCTCTCTTTAGCTGGGTGACTTTGGGAGGAAAAGCAATCTATTTGGACAGCATATTATGATTTATAAAACTCTCTCATACAAACACTATTACAACAACCCAGTGATAGATGCTGTTCCCAGTTGTAGCTGTGTCTCTAATAATGGCAGCCACTAGCCAGCCACATGTGGCTAGTGAGTATTTGAAATGTGGTTGATGCAACTGAGGAACTGAATTCAATATTTTATTTAATTTTAATTAATGTAAATTTAAAAACTGACACTTGATTCAGTTATTGGAAAAATACATTTGGAACAACTTGGGTATGTGACTCTAATTTTTCAACCATAAATTTTACAAAATATAGATCAAGTATTTCAGATGCAAATTTGGCTCCAAATTGAAAAATGGGCTATCAGTTAAAATACACACCAGATTTCAAAGATTTAGTACAGAAAAAAAATATATACAACATTTTATCAATAATTTTTATATTGAATACATGTCCAAATGAGAATATTAGGTCTATTGGGTTAAATAAAATATATCATTAAAATTAAGTTTACTTGTTTCTTTTTACTTCTTGTAATGTAGTTTCTAAAAAATCCACAATCACATTTTTGGCTCAAATTTTATTTCTATTAGACAGCACTGCTTTAAATATTAAGTATCTTGCCCTTGGCCACTAGACAAGTAAGTGCTTCAACCATTACTGCAGTCCAGGTCCCTGACTACGAATCCATGGCTCTTCCCACTAAACTATAAGCCACATCTCCCCGGGCCATGTTGTTTTTATCTTTAAAAACAGCAAGTGAACTAGAGGATGATAATCACAATGTCTAATATTTATTGAGGGCCTACTATGTCTGGAGCATTATGTTAGAATTTTTGAATTTGCAACAACCCTACAAGGTAGTTATATGATTATTATACCTACTTCTTAGATGAGAAAACTGAGGGTCAGAGATATCCATTAACTTGTCTGTCAGCCCAAGGTAGGGCAGACTGAGGGGCCCAGAGCCCAGGAGGTCCATGAGAAGATAACTAGATGAATGGATAGTTGGGGACTTTCTCTGAATTTTAGCCCTCACAAAAGCAACTGGACTCTGGGAGGTAGCATGTAGCTGTTATCTCCGGAGTCTTGTTAGCTTCATTTCCTTTGGGAAATAATGGCTGTCTGATCTTGTTGCTGATTCCAATACATGGCAGAAATCTCCAACCTCCACAGTCCTTGAATATATAGATAAGGCTCAAAAAGGCAGCTTTGTATTTGAAAAATTTTCAACCAGAAAATTGAAATTTGGGCTTTGTTATTGTGAGTACTTATTTAAAGATCTACCTGCAATGTGAGACTAAATTCCAATAACAGCCTTCAAATTTAGTGACAAATCACACTTTCCCAGTGAAATTATTTTCTTTTGTTACATTGTTTGTGCTCATTAAATACAATTTAGAAAAGAAATGATAAAAGAAAAATTTGTCTATAGTCCTACTACTCAAACTTTCTATTGTGGTTTTTTTTTTTTTGGTCTTCCACATGCATAGGATTTTAAAAAAACTATGATTCCACTAAATTTACTTTTTCACTTGGTCTTTCACCTAACATTATATCATAAACATTTTCTATATTGTTACATAAGATTTGAAAACATGTTTGTATATTCCAATAAGTGGACATCACATTTGATCTATTTCTTCAGTTTAGACATTACATTGTTTCCAATTTTTTACTATTGCTGATAAACAGTGATTTATTAATCACTATTTATTAATCACTATTATTAATCAATTAAACAACTGATTGTTGTTTTCTTGCTTCTGTGAGTATCACACTGTTTTGCTACACATCCACCAACATGTATCAAAAACCTGCATATTCTTTGGTCCAACAATTTCCTGTCTAGGAATTTGCTTTAAAGAAACAGTTGTTTATAAAGACTCGTTGGCAAAGTTTTTCAGCATTATTTATGTGAGTAAATATTTAAAAATGGTAAATGTTCGACACAGAAGATTAGTTAAGCAAGGTATGGTGTATCCACACAATAACTTCACGAAGCCATTAAAAATATTGTCTGGAAGAATGGGGAGGATTTTTAAATATTAGTAACAACAGCTTTCTTTTATTGAGTCCCAGGCACCATGTTCATACACATTTAGGGTGTAATTTAATCCTTAACAGTCCATGTATTTGGTGTTACTATTATAATCTCCTTCGTTCAGATGAGGAAACAAGTTTAGAGGGTTAGGTGACTTCTCAAGGCCACAGCTGGTAATCGAATAAGCAGCGAAATCAAGACAAACCCTGGCAGTCTGTCTCCAGGGCTCACGTCCTTAACCTCCATGCTGTATAAAGACCTGGGTTGTTCACAATGTGTCATTAGATGGAAAAGGCAGTTACAAAACAGCGTGGATAGTGTGACCTTAATTTAGCAAAATAAATACATGCATGTGCATATGGAAAATGAAAACACGTGAGAGGATTCACCAAAATGTTAAATGGGTAACTCTGAGTTGTAGAATATTTTTCTTTCTACTTTTTGG
>RJWJ010018451.1:0-31592 GCA_004363605.1 Indri indri | reverse complement strand
AAAAAAGAATTCTGCTGAAATATCTTTTCAGCTTCCACCACAGTGGTACTGCTCAAACTGAGGAAAAGTCCTCTAGGTGGCATATCAGAATCTCAGGAAGTGATGAGGGCGTAGCTTTAAAAAGTTCATCACACTCTTCATTTTATACCTAGAAGATGAAAAATAAGTTTTACAGGACAAATGACAAAAAACACAATTTACCAAAATTTTCTTAGGTGGAAGAGACAACCTGTGAACTGTTTTCAAGAGAAAACCAAATCTCAGTGCAGGGAGTGTAACACTACAGGAAAGGCACCTGCTGGTAGACTATCCGAAATCTGTAACTTCAGGTTCCAGTTCTACAAGGCAGAGAAAAAAACCTGACCTAGGGTCACAGGGAGAGGAAAACAACATCTGCAGCCAGGCCCTCATCACTATAGCTGAAAGTTCAACTATTTCCCGAGAGCACCTTAAGCAGCCACTGTGCCCGACTGTGGGGACACACCTCAGCCTGGTAAGGAGCGCAGAACATTAAGAGCTGTTTCAAAACATGCTATGTTGTGACCCAGGTAAACAAAAGCTGCTAGAAGAAAAGAAGAACATGTAAGCTGGAGGACTGGCAGGAAGTGGGTAATAAGAAGGCTTCTAGAAGGAAGAATTATATTTTTTTGTTTTTATTTTAAGACCGTATCAAGCATGTGAAGGGGAGGAACTACCTGAGCAAAGAAATGAAAAGACTCCCCAGGCCCAGGTCTGCAATCACATGACACCTTCAAGTGCTTATTCCCGGGAAAACATTTCAAAGGGAGGAATAAAAAACGAGGGCAGATATCTGAAGTGTTCCCCACACCATTTTCATGTGAAGGCTGCATTGTTCTCCCTGTCCACTGTGACGCTCAGGGGCTCTTCCCTGGCATCACCACACACCTCCTCAACTTTTCTCTCCAGCAGCCTTTCGGTTACTGTGAATATGCGACCTGGCGGCATCGGCTAACCCTGGGGTCCCCAACCGCCCTCACGCTGCTGAAGAACTCCATGGCATGAGCCATACTATTTTACTTAAAGTAAATGTGACACAGAAAGAATACAAAAAGGATAGCTCTTAATATTATAGAAACTTTAGAAAGTTAGAAAATACAGAAAAGTATAAAACGAAAACCGCAATCTCAAACACCATTAACAGTACATGTAATTACTTCTAGTCTTTAAAAAAAATGCATATAAAATTGCGATGTTTTATGAAAATATATCCTATTTTTGTGTTATATTAATTTTGGGCATTTTTCATGTCACTAAGTATTCTTAAAATATATAATTTTTTTCCTTTTTCTTTTTATTAAAATATATAATTTTAAATGGTTTTATCAAATTCCACTGCATGAATACATCCCACAAGGGACGTACTCATTTTTTCACTACTGTGAATAACGTGCCATCACAAAATCTTTGTGAACAAGTCCCCTTACTTCCTTAGGATAAAGCTAAACAAGTAGGAACACTTTTCAGGCTCCTGCTCATCCCACAGTACCCTCGAGGAGGCGGTTCAAACGTGCTTCCCATCTGCCCCGGAAGAGGGCCCCGTGCCGCCTCCTCCCGACACCCTTGTCCGCCACATTCCCCGACCACATCAGTCTCTGCCTTTTGAGCTCCATGTGCTTCCTGTCCATCTGACTGAGTGCTCTTTTCCTTGCTGACTCTATATTAAGGATACTTATCTTAAAAGAGCATTTCCTAGTTTATTGTTTCATTCTTCTTTGAAGGTAGGAAATCTAAAAATTTGATACAACGCATTCTATTTTCATTACTCTTATGTTTAGAAAGTCTTCCGATACTCCTCGCAGAATAAACGGGAGACAGTCACTCACGTGCTACCCTTCTACCTTTGTGGCTTCGGTTTTGCAGATTTTGAGTCTCTGATCATCCAGTGAGGCTAGTGCTCATTACTGCTCTCTGCGACTCTTTCCTACTGTCACTTATTCATTCTTTTGGATCAACTACAATAATCTTTCTAAATTCTAAACTACTGATAAAGGGATTTAAAAAAAAAAATAGGTCCTAATCTCTGTAAAACTTTTGTTAATGGTTTTCAGATGATTTTCTCAGGTTTTCTAGGAGGATAACCACCCTCTTCTTTTCAACGGTGTATGTGAGGTTTGGTGATCTCTAAGATGATCTCTAAGAACTGCGACAGAATGAGCCTTACCTTCTTTTTTTTTTGAGACAGAGTCTCACTGTCTTGCCTAGGGCGAGTACCGTGGCGTCAGCCTAGCTCACAGCAACCTCAGACTCCTGGGCTCAAGCAATCCTACTGTCTCAGCCTCCCGAGTAGCTGGGACTACAGGCATGAGCCACCATGCCCGGCTAATTTTTTCTCTATATATTTTTAGCTGTCCAATTAATTTCTTTCTATTTTTGGTAGAGACGGGGTCTCGCTCTTGCTCAGGTTGGTCTCGAACTCCTGAGCTCAGAACGATCCGCCCGCCTCGGCCTCCCAGAGTGCTAGGATTACAGGCGTGAGCCACCGAGCCCGGCCCGAACCTTACCTTCTTCCCTTGCTGGTTGGTTTTAATGGGAGTGTATGTAAAATGGGGGACCAGTGGACCTTGACCATGGATCTATTAGAGTCTCTGGAGGAGCTTTTAAACACACATATTTCCCACAACAGAGATTTGGATTCCTAATGTCTAGGATAGGAGGCTTCCATGTTAAGAACACTACTTACTGGCTGTTGGTCAGAGATAGGTGTTTTTATCAAACGTTCTCTTTCGGTCCCAATTTAAGAGTTTTTATCAGAATTAATCAGAATGTCCTTTTGGGATCTACTAAAATGATCATGTAGTGTCTAATCTAACGTGATATATATTTAATTGACCTCTCAATAATCCATCTCTTAATTCATAAGTCTTAGCAGGATTTAAGATTTATCTTATGTAGCTAAATCTTAGTAGGAATGCACTGAGTTTTAAAAAGAAAAATCACTGATTTTGATTTAGCAATTCCACATCTATATTCATGTTGAGACTGGACTACAGTCTTTTGTGTACTTGCAAGATCAGAATTTTCATATGGGTCTGAAGAGCTTCACAAAATTTAGGGGGGAATTCTAATCTTTCTCTAATTCTGGCTTCATTTATATTGTCAGGAATTAGCTTTTTCCCTCAAAACACTGAGAATTCCCTGGCAAAAGGAGTATGGGCCAATGCCCCTCTGGGAAATATTCCTCTTCCCAGCTATAAAAGTGTCCTTACAGCCGGGCGCGGTGGCTCACGCCTGTAATCATAGCAACTCTGGGAGGCCGAGGCGGGCGGATCGTCCTGAGCTCAGGAGTTCGAGACCAGCCTGAGCAAGAGCGAGACCCTGTCTCTACCAAAAATACAAAGAAATTAATTGGACAGCTAAAAACATATATAGAAAAAAAAAAAATTAGCCGGGCATGGTGGCGCATGCCTGTAGTCCCAGCTACTTGGGAGGCTGAGACAGTAGGATTGCTTGAGCCCAGGAGTTGGAGGTTGCTGTGAGCTAGGCTGACGCCACAGAACTCGCCCCAAAGCAAGAGAGTTAGACTCTGTCTCAAAGAAAAAAAAAAAGTATCCTCACAAATGCAAATTTCTTTTATATCCACTATCACTATTTCTAATTTTGTTAGTGTTTTGTATTTTTTCTTCCCCCTGCAGTTAGAACTGCCAGGTTTGTTTCTTTCTTTTCAGAGAACTGGATCTACTTTACTAAACATGAAACCACTAACTGTGGATTGATGTCCCACCTGGAGTCCTTTTCATTCTCTGCGTTCAGGCGATTAGCTTCCTGGGCTTTCTCAGCCATCCACCTGGTGACCAGTTCCTGGTTCTCTTCAGTAGTTTTCCTCAGTTTCTCCTCCAAGGCAGTAAAAGTGATCTGCAGGGCATCATATTCATCCTTCAGGGTCTGGTTGGCTCTTTCAAGGTCCTGAAGCTTAGTGCGCAGTTCTAGGCACTCTGTCTCAAGGTCGGAGATAGTCTGCAAACACTCTGCAATTCTGAAAGCACGACATTAGAAGGGGAATGGTACCTCACAGAGCCCTGCACCAGAGCCAGAGAGGCTTGGCTGAGTGCTCCAATTCAGGGCCAACAACAGGGACACAGGTCATCACACCAGGCCCTGTGTGAAACACTTTGTGTTCATTATATTCCTTAGCTAGGCCCAGTCCAACAGTTTACAGGAAAATCCTGTGAAGAGAGGAAATTCATCCTGACTATGAATGACTAGTGAAAGCACCTTTCAGAACAGCAGGATTTAAAGGAAGAGGGAGTTTTTGATGCTTAGACAGATAAGAGGACTTAAAAGGAGGCTGGAAAGCCTATGTGTTTCACCAGCTCTAACATTCCTGAGCAAGTGCCCCACCTTTCTAAGCCGCTAGATCCCTCCCCACATATTAAGGAAACTCAACTGCTGCTCCAGCTCCAATGTCACAGGATTCAGAGTCCCCATTAATCTTGTCTGCCAGGCCTGAGCAACAAGTCTTACTCAGAAACCCATTTCCCTCTTCCCAAGGGCCACGCACTTGGCTCTCTTGGCCCTACCTCCACCATAGAAGATCCGAGCTCCCATGCACAGCAGACACAGGAGATCCGTGAGTGCATCTGGGACACCTACAAGGGCCAACGTCACTTCCCTGGGAGAATGCTAGAAGCCCGGGGGCCTGAAGACAGTGGTCCTTGCTTTTTCCTTCTCAGAGCTACAGAAAAGGATCCCAGACTGTGCATGCATTGAAACAAAACTCTTGCTGAATGCAGTGTGGCCACTGTTCGCCACTGGCCCCACTCACAAGAGCACAGCAAAACAGGATGTGTGACCCAATGACCAGGCCCCAAGGACGCATAGCCTCTACTCACTTTGCTTCATTCATCTGCATCTCCCTGTCCTTCTGCTGCATTTGGTTATTCAGGTCAATCACCAACTGAGCTAACTGGGAGATAAAGAAGAACACTTTCATAAATAACAGATTTTAGAACCTTACTTGGAAACTACATAGTGGGTGACTACTTTTAAGAAAGAAAATGTTCTTGTGGGGTTGAGTGAAGGTATCAAGAATAAACAAGCTTGGTGGCAGCAAGGAGCAGAAGGGCCTATGGGGATGCACGCGGGAATTAGCCCTGCTGCTCCCTGTTGAAGCACGGTTTGGATGAATGAGAAGTGTTCTACGTGACCACCTGGGGCTCACTGAGGACAACTGCCTACCCCTCAAGACTACAGCTACCATTTTGGAGACTCATTTCTGCTGAAGAAACTATCAATCCAGCTGAACTGATGGTAATTTGTATTTTCCCTACTGGAGCTTTGCCACAAGACCACCATTCAGGTAAACACAGCCCTGGACTTGATTCTTTCTAATGAAGGTTTCTAAAATTTCGGGGCTCCCACTCAAAAGCTGCCTGGTATTTTCAGTCAGTTTTCCCCACCCTTTCATTCTTGTGATTCCGTATTTGGCCAGGACTGCTGTCAATTCTAGCAGGAAGTGACTGGGCTCCCATCTCCCTCCCATGGGACCCTCACAGAGCAGAGGACAGATGAGGAAAAGGTGCTAGTTTTACCTCTCCACGTTTCTTGTGCAATTCAGTCAGTTCTTCCTGGTGTTTAATCCTCAGCTGGGCCATTTCTTGTAGCTGAGTGTCATTCCATGTGCCATCATGTCCAGGACTAAATCCCCAAACCAGACAGATGAAGAGGACATGCAAAAAAAGAGGGGGAGCGGTGCGGAGGGTGGGGGGGATCAGGCTCCAAACCTCTCCAATGGCAGTGGAACAGTAACTTCAGAATTTCAAACCTATACATGTTCACATGGCCAATAAGCCATTTTAGTCTTCCCAGCAGCTGCGGTTACCAGCTGCTATATGTAGGAAGTAGGAGATGAGACACACGGTAAAGCAAAGCAACCAAAACCATCAGCCAAGTCCGGAACAAAGGATGGAAGGTTCCTGAATGAGGTACAGGTAATACAGAGAGGAGCCAATGAGGCTCACTCACTCGGCAAGTATCTCAGTGCCCGTGATGTACCAGGTACTGTTCTCAGTGCTGGGGAAAAGGCAGTGCGTGCACAGGTCTGCTCTCACGCCACCAACAGTTAATCACGACCAGATGGACAATAAATAAGGAAATGTGTAAAGTCAGGAGTCACATGAGCTGTGAAGAAAAGTCAAGCAGGGACAGGGCCCTGGGTTTTCTAGAGTAACTGAGGAGGGTCTCCCTAAGAAGGTGACACACAACTGGAGATGAGAAAGAAGTGAGGAACAGGCCACATGGACCCCTGGGGAAAGGGCCCCTGCAGCAGAAGGAGCAGCAGGTGGGAGTAGGGGGCCCGGAGGAGGCACACAGTTGGTATATTGGAGGAAGGGTGACTGCAGCCTAGCTGCAGGGCACAGAGGTGGGGAGATCACACAGAGCCTTGTGGGCCCCTCTAAGGGCTGTGGCATTTACTAGGCATGAACGGAAGCTGCAGGAAAGTCTTGAGCAGATGAATGACTTAGGGTTTAAAGGATCACTCTGGTTACTGCGTGGAGAGCAGGCTGTAGGAGGGCAAGGGCAGAACCAGGGGGACCAGTTGGCAGGCTACTGCACAGTACAGACACAGGGTAGACACCAGTGGTACAGCCTAGACCAAGGTGGAAGCAGGGGAGGGGTGAGATAGGGACAGACTCTAGATCTGTTCTGAAAAGAACACCTGCAGGACTTGCCTTTGCATTGGACATGGGGTGTGAAAGACAGACAGGAGTCAAGGATGATTCAAGGCTTCTGGCCTGAGCACCTCGACAAAGGTAGGTGTCACCTACTGAGATGGGCAAGCCTGTGGGTGCAGCAGATTTTGGGGGAGGCCTGATGAGTTCAGTTGTGGACTTTCAAGGACATATATCAAGTGGAAACTGAATATTAGAGTCTGAACTTCAAAAAGACATCCAAGCTGGAGGCTAACATATAGAAGTTGTGAGCAAATGGACATACCTAAAGCCACAAGAGTTGAGTTCCAATTACCTCAAGAGTCAATGTAGTTTTGGAAACTTTGCCAACTGTCTGCATAGTATCTCAGAAACAGCAGCAGATGACTAAAACTGAGCATTTATAGTTCAGGAGAAGGATCTTGGCTGGAGCTACAGATGAGAATTATCAGATTATAGTGAGTAGCTGAAATCACCACGCAGGGAAAGCTTGTAGATGGAGAACAGGAAGAAGGCTGGATACTAAGATACCAACATCTAAAGGAAGAAGAACTGTCCACTCCATATGACCTATAATAAAATAAAAAGAGGAAGAAAAAGGGGCAGTATATAATAGTCCCTACTATTTTACCCTCCACTTCTACACATATTCTTATTACATACCTAAGCACAATTAATACCTCATCCTTTGAAGCAACCTGGCACTTCTCCAGTCTTAGCCTATGAAGTAGAAGCCAAGAGATTAGAAAGTGAAACACACTTTACATGAAACCACCCTAAATCAGGCAGAATTAGAATCTTATCAAATCCTCTCATTTTTAATACAAAGCAATGTGTAATATGCAAAGTATAAGATGTGGTCCCTCCTTCTGAGGAGCTGGTATTCTTTCTACAGAAAAGATTCATGAAATGAAAACAATATAAAGAAAAACAAATGTGTGTTAATTATGTTCAAAGGCAGAGATGTCCCTAGCAAGGATGGTTTCGGGTTGGGAGGGGTTTCAGAAGAGGAACCAGAATGGGATCTCCTAGGAAAACCAAAACGTAGATAAGACCAGGTAGAGGGGCCACAGCTAGATGCTTAAACCTCAAACCACACCAAGACGAATTCAGCAGAATTGCTAAGAGACTAAGGCAAGAAGGATACAAGTGATTCTATTCCTAAGAGCCTCCAAGGACTTCCTATATTTTACTCACTATTAAAGCCAAAAGCCTTAAAATAGCCCACTAATAGTGTTTCACTAAGAGGACAAAAGAATCACCTGCTGGATGTGTTTAAGCACAGATTCCAGGGCCCCACCAGCAGGTGATCTGCTTTCCTAGGAAGGCCCGGCAATCTCCATATCTAACTGGCACTCAGGTGATGGGATTGCTGCTGGCTCACAGGGACTGAGTAGCCTGAAGGCAGGAGTGCTCAAATTTTAGAGGTCCTCAGAATAACCTAGAAGGTTTCCTAAAATCCGGATTTCTGAGCCCCGTCCCCAGAGTTTCTGATAAAATAGGTCTGGGGAGGCCCAAGAATCTGCATTTCTAACAATTTCCCAGATGATACCAGCAGTCCAGGAACCCAGCTTAGAATAAACGATTTCCAGGCTGAAGAGTTTATTTTAATTTGAAGACAAAGTGATGAAAACACTTAAGAGGAAAGCCTGGTAATTGATACAGATTGCTATTTAAGCACAATGTGCAGTTTTAAGGTTAATGAGGATGAGATGGGCAGGACCAAAGGAGAGACAGGAGGAGGAAGGAGAAAGGAAACCAATCAGGTGCCCATCTTCTGTGGGCACCCTCACCACATTCTCCAGCAAACACCCCTTTGAGTTGGTCTCCCCCACCAGACTCCGCACCTCTCCAGAGCAGGGGCTCCAGCTCATTCATCTCTTCGTCTCCAATGCTTAGCCCACACTGCAGTCAGAGAAAGTCTACTAAAAGAACAAGACTCCTGCCACAGTCCAGGAATGAGATGATAGATAATAAACAAAGGGGGTGGCAAAATAAATGCACACTGAGAGACAGATGGAAGAGGCTGTAGGGTGAGGAACCAAGAGGCCTGGGTGACTGAAAGAACACAGGGAGGGGCAGGATATGGAGGGGAAAAAGGAACCACAGATGACTTGTGGAAAATGGGGATGCCATGAATAGAAACAAGGCAGTCAGGAGGACAGGCTTGTTATGGACAATGTTTGCGGGAAAGGAAACCTCCAATAACATGACTATGGCAGTGAAATTCAGCCAGAAGAACTGTCATATATTTATTTATGATACCTTCCCAAGCCAGTGAGTTTGCGTGACAGATAAAGGATACAGGAATATAGTCACCAAGAGTCTAATCAGAAAGAAATAAGGGGTGAAATGCTATAGGAGAAAATAAATCAGGCCACCCCTATTTGTGTTTTTTTTAACCTTAAATTATTAAATTTGTTTTTAAAACGCTAAATGTGGATAGATTTCAGAACATTAATGGGTACTGTTCCCATATAAACCACCACATTTAATGTGCAAACATAAACATTATGGAAAAATAAGACAGTAAAACTCTAGAATAAACCTATTTAAGCTGTTTTGATGAAATATGGCTTTCTGATTTTTTTTGGACCATGACCCTTGATAAAGAAACACAATAAGTATACATAAATGTACAAAAATGACCCAATAACACACTAAACACTCCACCATGAACACATGTATATATGTTTAATAAAATACCCTATTAAAACACACTGACATTTTTCTAATCTAGTTCTTAAAAGAAAAGGCTTATTGCAACCTGCTAATTTGATTTCAGTCTAATACAGATACCCCTCCACTTATGATGGGGCCACATCCTGATAAACTCATCCTAAGCTGAAAATATCATAAGTCAAAAATGCACTGAATACATCTAACCTACCAAATATCACAGCTTAACCTACCTCAAACACTCTCAAAACATATTAGCCCACAATTGGGTAAAATCATATAACGCAAAGCCTATTTTACAGTAAAGTGCTGAATGTCTCATATAATTTATCAAATACTATACTGAAAGTGAAAAACAGAATGGTTGGATGGGCACTCAAAATACAGTTTCTACTAAAGGCATATTGCTTTTGCACCATCATAATCTTGAAAAAAATTATTTTTTTTTTTGAGACAGAGTCTCACTCTCTTGCCTGGGGCGAGTGCCGTGGCGTCAGCTTAGCTCACAGCAACCTCAAACTCCTGGGCTCGAGCAATCCTACTGTCTCAGCCTTCCAAGTAGCTGGGACTATAGGCATGCGCCACCATGCCCGGCTAATTTTTTCCATATATATTTTTAGCTGTCTAATTAATTTCTTTCTATTTTTGGTAGAGACGGGGTCTCACTCTTGCTCAGGTTGGTCTCGAACTCCTGAGCTCAGGATGATCCGCCCGCCTCGGCCTCCCAGAGTGCTAGGATTACAGGCGTGAGCCACCGTGCCCGGCCAATGCTGAAAAATTTAAGTCAAACCATTCTAAGTCAGGGACCCTTTGTATGCTGGAAAAACACTGACCTAAAAGGATCAAATAGACCCGTACTATATAAAAAAACAATTTGTGTTTATGCGCCAGTCAATCCTGTATTAACAAGATCTATATAAATCAGTTCAGGAATACTTGTCTCTATTTTTAAAGAAAGCAAACCCTGGTAAGTTTGAAGAGAAATTGACCTAGGGTTACCCCATGAACTTAAGAAATTTCTTGGGGGAAAAAAAAAAAAATTTCTTAAGCTGAGAGCACGGCACTGATAATAACTCTTCTAGGTATGTACCTCAGCCTGCTAATCCTCCTGCCTTGGCCTCCCAAAGTGCTAAGATTACAGGCGTGAGCCGCTGCGTCCAGCCAGTATGTACGTACCTTCTAAAAAAACAATCTTACTTAGTTTAAGCAGTTCTTATTTGAAAGGAACTGACAAAAACCAGAACAAATAGTACTTCATTCACTTTTAAATTAGAGAGTGACAACTAAACTGAGATAAATTTCAACATAGCAAACACAAATAATACAGGTTAGTTTCAAAGTACCTTATCTCATGCCTGTTTGGTATGTCATGTTTTTCAGCTTGTAGTTTCTGGGCCAACACTGAATGAAGATCTGACTTTTCCAGTAACTTGTTATCTATTTAAAAAAAGGTCAGAAATTAAGTTATTGTAACATATATACACCTTACATCTCAGAAAGCTTGGGACCAAAAAAATAACCAGAAGATGACTTGGGTAGGTTTCACCTTTATAAGGTATCAAAGTACCAGGTAATGTGTTTTGTTGCCATGGCAGCAATTGTACAAAATCCAGGAAGATACCCTCCTTAGATTTTTCTTGGCCTATGTTTGGGCAGTCCAGCCACAGTAACCTTTGGAAACGCACCAGCAAGAAGGTACCCCTATTAAAGGGAGCTGAAATTGCTTTTTACTCCCAGCATTATTTATTTCTATCTTGGAAATAAAAAACAAAAAGAAAAAAGAAAAACACATCAAACACAATGGCAAAGTGGTGAAATGCTACATACCTTTAAATAATAAAGGAGAACTTTATCATACTTTGGTAAATTTAATTACTTTTCAGATCAGGGCAGCTAGGGATATAAATATAAATCAGAGCCCCCAACACTGAAGGAGTTAAAATCTAATGTGGTTAACTATAAAAAGGTACGGAGAATAGTGACTCTATTTTCCTGGATAGTTCCACAGCGGGTGACACCTGAGTTGAGCCTTAAAGGAAGATGACAGTCTAGGCAGAAGGAATAGCATAGAGTTGTTTGGTAAGTGGCTGGAAATAAAGGTTGGAGCCAACACACGAGAGGATGAGGAATTTAGACTTTTTCTTACTGGCAATGAGGAAACAAGAAATTGTAAATGCAGGCGGTTACATGATCAGATTTGTATTGGTAGGAAGTCAAACATTATTCTGAAGTTCCCTGCTCAGGGAACTGGGTGGAAGACACTAACGTATCAGAGCACAGAAGAGAGAACACTTAGGGAAGAAAATGAGTCTCTTTCTGAACATAGTATATTTGACAGGGGGCCTAGTGCAGGAACTCAAAAGAAAAAATGGGGCTAGAAAGAACGTGTAGTTGGGAATCACAGGCGCACGGGGGCCAGTAAGATCAGACACGGGGAAGTGGGACCTTAAGGCAGAATAAGAAATTGACCACAGGAACCTAGTAGAATAGCAACATTTGAAAGAGTTTGACACAAATCCTAAGTCTGAGATTAGAATTGCTCTAGAACAAAATTTTGATAGGGTTTATGCTAGTGATTATTATTCCTGTTAAGAGAGCCTATCTCTCCTCATAAAGAGTCCTGAGTTCTACTTCTTGATATCTGAAAAGAGAACTCCTGGGCGAACATACTCTCTTCATCTATATTAGTCAAATGCATTATTAGCTAAGCCAAACAGGGAAGTCATTCCAACCTTGGCTTTCACAAGCAATAGAAAGACTTAAAATTCACCAGTGTCAAAGGGCTGTAATAAGATCTCCAAAACGTTCCACCAAAGCTTGGTGCCCTGCAATAATTTTAGGTCTTTCAAAGGACATGAGGCATGTAAGAGGGATCCTTCCCAAGGTTCCTCACTGAAGGGAAGGCTGGAGATGGAGGGAAGCCTTGCCCCTCCCCCTCAGGCTTGGAGGCAGGGACGGAACAGGGGACAGGGGGTTGATGGAGGGTCAGAACTTGACTGGCCTGAGAAGGGTGGAATAAGAGGAATGGAGGAGATGTTTCACAGTCACACTAGATATGATCTCCCCAAATGTCAATCCCCCTACACAGAAGACTTGAACAGGCAAAGGCTGTCTCCCTCCCCTGCTCCCTGTTAGCCTCTTCTCCCAGCCTCCTCTCCTGGCCCCTCAGGCAAGCATTACTGACTACTCTAGCCCTGTTTAATATGTCTTCTCTCCACGACTGCCCTCTAGTTCTGACTGTTCTCCTACATGCTCCGACCCCATCAAGATGTCATTTTTGAAGTGCAAAGACAATTCCATTTGTGTCAATGAGATAACCAGCATCTTACATTTATAGACTATCACACAGACGGCTTTCAAAGCACTAATACGTGCAGCACTGTTTTTAAGAAGCAGGCAGGGCAAGCTCCATCCCCGTTTTATAGATGCAGCAGACCAGACTAAGAAAGGTAAGTGAAAAGATTAGTTAGCAGAGTATTAGTCAGGCAGCCAACCTAATTTGACTTTCAAAGTATATTATCTTTTAAAGAATAAGCATTCAATAAACACCTGATGAACTGAATTTATGTAACCTGTAAGGGAATCACAGTTCGAGTGAGAGACACTTCCTATGCTTCTGGCATTCTGAAATGTAACAGCACTGGTCTGCCAGGGCCTCTTAGTATTTGGAATCAGCATGACAACGACAAAACATCCCCCTTTCTTCCCAGTTTTGTTAACAGAATGGGTGCAGTAAAAATTAAGAAGGACCATTTATTGGGGGATCCAGTGAGAAAAGCAAATGCAAAAGTTAAGCGACATCAAGCCTGAGTTCAAATCCCAGCCCCACCACTACCTGCTGTGCAACCCCACAGTTTACCAAATTTCTCTGAGCCTTAGTTTCCTCATGTGTGAAGAGGACAATAATGGGACCTGCTTCACAGAATTTGGGAGAAGATAAAATGAAATAACACGTGCAACATATTTACCACAGCACTCAAACTTGTCTGTACATTAGAATCATTTGGAGAGCATCAAAAAACACTGCTACTCTCTCTATACTGTGATTTAATTGGTCTGTGGTGTGCCCTGGGCTTTGTAATTTTTTTTTAAATCTCCAGGTGATTCTAATGTGCAGATAATTTTGGGAACCACTTATTTAGCACAATCAGAATTCAATAAAAGGCAACTATTATTTTTAATCCCATCATCAATACGACCCCAGAGGCTTGTCAGGCTTACTTCAAGGGGCAGATGGAACCTTAAGACTGAAGAGTGGCCATTTCTTCTCCCAAATGAGTCATCAGTTATGGTAAAATTGGGGAGGTGGAGAAGGGAAATGCTCATTTAGATTTACCCAAGATACAAACATTTTAGTACCCTTAAATTCCAAGGGGTGGAGGAGAAGAAAACTACCTCTTTCATATTGAAGGTTTTCAATAACAGTAAAGCCTACGTCCCAACTGAAAGCTATGTTAAGACTCAAAATGTGTAATAGTCAAAGACTACCAAGGTGGAGTAGGGGCAACAAGTATGAGCAATTAAAGGCCACACGTTCCACCTCACTTAGAAGACAATGTTAATTCTGCTAGTTAATGCTTAAAGTCAATACATGTTTTCATTAGTAGGACCCCATAAATGGGATGTTTCTGGAACCTAGGCTTTTTTAAGTGCATAAGCATCGTGTAAGCTGCTGGGATTTAAAAAACACAAACACGAACAAGGCCTGCCCACAAAGATCACACAATTTAATGGGGGAGACGCTCCACAATCACCCCCAAAGAAAAAACGAAACGGAAAGAAAAATATCTAAAAAGGCGTGGGGCATCCGAGGCGCAGGGTACCCGAGGCGGCCGCCATGCGCGCAGGCGGCGTCGGTGTTGGCCTCCGGTTCCCCAGGGTCCGCCCGCCCCAGTCCCGGCCCGCACGGGCGCCGCTCACACTGCAGGATGATCTCCTCGAACGCCTGCCTCTGCAGTCGGTCCCGGCGCCTCAGCTCCTCCGAGATGTGGCGCTTCCAGCGGGGGAAGTCAGCGGCGCGGAGGCCCGACGACATGTCGCCTGTTACCCCGGCGCCTCAGCGCCGCCAATCCAAGCGAAGGCTGGTGGCCGAGGCCCACAGCATGAGGCGACCAGCGGGCGCGGAGAAGCCGGCAACCCCAGAGCTCACCTACACACAACTGCCGCCCCTGAAGCCATCCGAGACGGTCTTCCGACTCCTTCCGGAAATGAGTTTGGCGAGGGCCGGAAGGCCCGCCCCCTCTCCTTGCGCTTTTCGCCGCACGCACGCACGCACGCACGCACGCACGTGGTGGGTGGTGATGCAGGGCGCTCGCTAGTGACGCCTTCCTGAAGCCGGAACCGTTAGGGACTGGGAAGCGGCCGCTGGGAGGCGTGCTGGCCGCACTGTAGGCCGAGCTATGGGCAGGAAGGAAGCGGGAAGGGAGGCGCTTCTGCTTGCCCACTTACGTTTCCTTTGCTGCTTTTCAACCCTTTTCGTACTTTTTTTCTTGGCCTGCCTCCCTTTTTTTCATCTCCGTTTACAAACAGAAGTGGGGTTCTCTCCCCACATAGTAGCTGTGTGGCTGTGGATGAATGACAGCCTCCCTAAGCTCAGTTTTCTAATCTATAAAATGGGGACAGTAATGATACCCACCTCAGAGGGTTGTCGTGAGGATTAAAAGGAAAAACCTATGTAATATAATTAGCATTGTGCCCGGCACGTGGTAAACCTAACTTTGCCTACGCACCCGGTATCCTTCCAAGGCATACCCAAAGTCTGGCTGCTTTAGCGAGAACTTCTCACTGATCTTGGAAACTGGTTTTTGGGTGTTTTGTTTTGCAATGGAGAAGAGGAATGGAAACGAGCTAAGAAAGATGTGAATAATGTATCAGAGTTTGTCTGCGTCAATCATTAGCATCCTAGAAATTATGACTTAACAGTAAACGGGTCCTTACAAGGTAATCTAATGCCAGTAGATATTGAAAGGGGGAGATGGAAGACACATAGGCTCCCGAGAAGATCAAATCTGTCAACAAGCTTAGTAGAATGGAAAACTTAGTTCTGTAATGGAATTGTCTGAGCTCCATCTACCTTTAACAGGTTAGTGAATTTACTGCATGAAAATGGAACTGGACAAAACAGGAGGCCAAAGGAGAGGAAAGGAATGTCAGAAACTGCCTTCTCTTTCCAGTGTGTCTCAAGTCCAGAGGAAGATTCTTCAGAGACAGATAAGAAAGTCTTTCCTCTCCCATGGAGCAGAGGAGTCTCCAGAGCTATAGTTAAAGAGGTTTCATTGTCAGTATGGGGTGACCTGAAGTAGTTGGAACACACCAAAGAAAACAAAGAAGCAAATTATAAACGTCACTAAGAATGCCTTCAAATGTAACAGTGGCACCAGCCTGGAAAGATCATGGCATTGCATAGCAGCAAATCTTGACAGTTGAGCATGCTAATTTTCCAGACAAGATATGATTAAAATATGTTTACAAATTTGCCCAACCAGCAATTCCACTTGCAGGAATTTATGCCAAGAACTATTTGGACACATGTCCATATACAAAGACATTTGTCAAAGCATTATTAATAGTGGGAAGTTGGAAACAATCTATATTTCCAACAATAAGAGATGGGTTAAATTACTATATATTTATTGGTGAGTTTTTTTTTTTTTTTTTTTTTGAGACAGAGTCTCACTCTGTCACCTGGACTAGAGTGCCATGGTGTCAGCCTAGCTCACAGCAACCTCAGACTTCTGGGCTCAAGTGATCCTTCTGCCTCAGCCTCCCAGGTAGCTGGAACTATAGGCATGCACCACCGTGCCTGGCTAATTTTCTCTATTTTTAGTTGTTTGGTGAATTTCTTTCTATTTACGGTAGAGACGGGGTCTCGCTCTTGCTCAGGCTGGTCTCGAACTCCTAAGCTCAAGCAGTCCTCCCGCCTCAGCCTCCCAGAGTGCTAGGATTATAGGTGTGAGCCACTGGGCCTGGCCTGTTGTTGAAAATTGTTCATAGTAAAACCAGCATAAGGTATAAATCCAATTTATGTAACATAAATGCATCCTTAGCTCCTCATAGATAATGTTTTTTGAATGAGTGAAGAATAATTTCTAAACTAAGGATCCGATGATCTGCTAGGTCTGCCATCTTCCTAACTCACCAGCTTTATCAAGTGCACAACTGCAGCCACGTTGACCTCTGTTCCTTCTACTCACCGTGCCCCCTGCCTCTGCAAGGCCTTTGGATTTACTATATGTGTTGGGCACACTCTTCCCTTCTGACTTCTCTGAGTTAATTCCTTTGAGTTCATTCTCACTTCAGTAGTCACTTCCTCACACCCTACAGATAACAGATGTTCACGGCTAGATTGGATCTCTCTCCTATGTATGCCCCTCTCCTTTATAGCATTTATCCCAGTTGCTGCAGGTTCATGTGTATTTGTGTCATTGCTTGGTTAAGGTGTGTCTCCCTCTGGAGACTGTAAACTCGGTGAGGCAAGAGCTGTGTCTGTTTTTGCACATGATTGTATCTCCAGCAAAAGCATGAAGGTTTGCAAATATTAGGTTCTCAGTAAATGTTGTTTAATTAATGGATGGAATACGTGAAAATACTAATAGATATCTCTGGGCAGTGGCACTGCTGGTGTTTTTGTTTTCTTATATGCGCATCTTACATGCATTTTCTAATTGGTAGACATACACGTACTATGTGTGCAAGAAAAAGTTCTAAGGATGAATATGTATTTATTGATAAAAACTATTTATTTAGTAGGTTTCTAGGCTCTGTGGTCAATAACTGATAAGCAGGAACATTTCTACCACACCCTTCTGAGTAGTATTTCACATATTATAACTCATTTACTCCTCACAATAGCCCTCCTTGGTAGCATTTTCATCCTCATTTACAGATGGGGAATCTGAGGCACAGAAACATCAAGTAACTTGCCTTAGGGCACCTGGCTACTAAGTGGCAAAACCTGGGTTCAAATACAGGCAGTCTGATGCTATCTTCTGTGCCCTTAACCACTGCACTCCGTCATCCGGTCTCTGTTCAAGCTGACCCTGCAGTTTGGCTCGAATAGAGTGCATGACACGAAATAATTTTAAGTGATAGGTAATTGATTCCTAAATTAGCCAATAGAGAGGGCATCCTGGTAGAGAGCAAAGGCAGTGATAGGGAGGGCTCAAGTGTGCTCACAGGCACCAAGGGGAATGGCTGGATGAGGGATGAGGAAGAGGGAGGAGGAGGAAATAGATTGTCTGAATATTCTGGTGACAGATAATGGATCTTAAGAGTTTTTATTTGTTCTGGTAAATAATGAGTGTCTAAAAGATTCAGCATGCTTTGCTGGGAAGCAGCATCTGTGGAATGGATTCTGATTGCCTGTAATGGATGTAAGATAAATGCAAATTATCCCAAGATTATTGTAGCAATATCTTAAGCAGCGCAAATTTGTTCACAGGAAGATTGGAAGAGGCATCACTTATCAAAGAACTTTCTTTGTGGAACGTCTAGTTTCACTGAAACCAAGTATCACCAGCTTTAACATAACAGCATTTCCATGGCAGCATTTTCACTGCTAAAAACTTCCAGGAGATTCTCACCTTAATCATCAATGCCTACACATCTCATCTGTGAGATCTTCTAGTTATACTCCAATTCAGAGAAATTCAAGGTCCAACCTTCAGACAATTGTCCTATTTACTCTTTTCCTGGCCCTTTCGGTGTTCCTGATTTCCTTTACCTTTCAACCAGCAAGTGAAGAAACGGCCCAGTCCTGGTGTGGGTCTAGCACAGGGATGAGCATTGCGTGGGAGACATAAACATCCCCAGCTTGGATCCAGACTTCAGGGAGCTCACGCTCTAGGGAGATCTGTAGGCATGTCATTTATGGACGCGAAGAATATAAAATACAAAGGGCCAGCCAGAAAGTAGTACCAAGGGTGTTCAATTCTCTTCTGTTCTTTTTTCTCTTGCCTTTATTCTTTTTAAAAATATCATTTTCTGGTTTTTTAAAAATTCTTTTAATCTTTATTTCCACTCCTTTACAGCTCTTTACAAAATTATGTTACTAAAAGTGAAAAGAAACTAAGTTAAACCTTATTGTGTTAACTGTCTATTGCATAAACTTAGTAGCAGCTAGAGTAAACCAAAGGATAGTCAAGAAATCAACTGACACAGGTTTCCAGACACACTGATGATCCTTCCAAATGTTGGGGATTTTTTTGGTATGACAGTAATGATGTTCCCTTTATGCATCCGTCACTTAACATTTTTACCCCTTGTTTTCCTTTGTTCTCTTTAGAGTCATTGCTTTTGTATATGTGTGCACACTGCAGGGAGTTTTCATTATGAAGAATCTCTGTGCACATAGATTAAGCCACATGCAGGGCATGTCATGCACTGCCTATATATGTTATACTCAGATTTCATGTTTTATAAATGACTGTCTGAGGTGGCATTATTATTCTCATACTCTAACACAAGTATTTTAGTAACATTCGACTTTCTTAGAGGAGGTCTTTGTACCTCCTCTATATATTGGCAGCCAGTGTTTGGCCAGAGGATTCAACACAGCACTTCTGACAAGCAGGACTGTGATCCCTGGTGTGTGTGTGTGTCGGGTGGGGGGGGGGGGGCGGTGGTTATCTTCTTTGGTTTGTTTCTTTGATCTTTAAAGAGATGATCAAATTTCCCCTAGGCACTACTTCCTTCTCCCACTATGAATAAACCTTAATGTTAATTGAGTGATTTTCACATGCCAGGCACTGTGTTCTACATGGATCAACTTATTTAATTGTCACAGCACTACAAGGTAGCCACTGTTTTTATTTCCTTTCTTGCAAATGAGGAAATGCGCACACAGGATCAAGAGCCCTGATGGAGCTGGAGTCCCTGGATCCAGCCACTCCTAAAACTAGCACAGCCCTATTTTCCTCCCAGGATTTGAGCCAACAAATGCCTGCATTTCACTTAAGCTGGTTTACACTGGGTTTTTGTTTTCACTTGCCACCCAAGTCTAATATAGGCAGGCAAGCCCAAGAAACGATTAGGGCTGCACCGACAAAATGGTAGTCAGGAAGTCAGGCTTCTCCATTTCAACTGATTGACAAGGGGGGAGGGTCAACCAGCTGCACAGCTCTCCACGCACTTTTTGTGTTAACCAACGACCCTCGTCCAAGATTCTTGGGCAAAGTTTCTGGATCTGAGATCTCATGAACTGAGTGAGTTAAGCTCTGTTCTAAATACTAGTATCTGTTGCTAAAAGAAATTTTGAATTTTTTAAAAATCATAACCCAAAAGTTATAATTAGAAATATTAGAATAGACCTAGAATGTTAGAAAATACTGTTGTTGCCATATGTTAAAACTATTTTCTCTTTCCCTCCTAAACAGAAAGTGAAGGGACACCGTTTCAAAAAGCACCGTTCAAGTGACTCATGAGATATTAATAGCTTTGCAGCGTCTAACCAGTACTGCATTCTCATGCAGAACTGGAAAGCACACGGCGGTGGAATAGGATTAGGATTCAGTCAATCAATCAATACATACTGTATGTCATGAGATATGGGTCTTTGCTTAGGTATTGTTGGGGCTCAGAAAACAATATCCCAAAATGAGGACAGTATATTTTCAGCAAAACTTCAGAGGTACTGTTGATACAACCATACCAAGTTGACATTTTGTCTTTAAGAAGGCCTGAAACAGGAACAGCAATTTGTCGAACTCGCTCAGCAACACTGAATGCCCAGGCACTTTACCTGCGGGAGGCTGATCCCCATGTCAGGAGAAGCCACCCAAGGACACAGCCTCCTACAGAGGTGGTGCTCCAGGACTGGCCCCTCTGCGTGGCGTGTGACTTCCCGCGCAGCCAGCTTTTGTCCTGAACCTCTTCCTTCCAATAAGGAAATTTTCCTATCCCAAAGTACACACTGAACCTCAGTCTCTTATTAAGCTTCCCCACAGCTAAAATTTCTTTAGAAATCTTTGCCTATCTCCCCTAATCTTGTCAAAGAGTACATACGGATAAATGGCTTCTCCAATCACCAGCACAGCCCTGGTTGTACTGGAAGTGTGAACGGTTCAGTCCAGGGCACAGCGGTCTAGCCTGTGAAGCACCCAAAGGAGCTTGGAAAACGTTCAATTGTCCTTCTGTTCAGGTTCAAGTGATCTAGCCCAGCCCTTTCGGAGCCCATGTTGAGGTGGAGATTCAGGAGTGGCCTCTCTAGTTTTCTCGACTTGCCCCTGAGATCTCCCGTGGACCTGGGGCCCTGCCCAGTACCTTGGGCCTACATAATCTCCCTCTCCCCACCCCACCCTACCTCCTCCCTTTATTTTCTTTCGTTCTCTTTTCCTCTCTTTCCTCAAGAGCTCTTCTCCTTGAGTCCAACATGAAGGTTGTCAGCCAGTCTCTGTTTCCTCACTTAGCGGCATGTGTATGGGAGGAAGTGACCTTATGATCTGGTCAGGAAGTGGGGTAGCGGGGAGGCTCTTTGATTCTTGCTGGTGACTCCCCTGTGCCTTACTAAGCTGTAAGAATGTCTTTCTCTGGCGAGTCTTGACTTCTATTACAGAAACCCAGCCGCCACCCCACACCCATGACCTTAACCCTAAAAGTTTGTCAACTCCAGGAGAGGATAAGAGGAAAAGGAAAATGCTCATCCTCTCATGCAGGCAAGAACTAAAGTAAGGTACAGCTTGCAGATTTGTGAACTGGACGTCAGTGGACTAGTTTACAAGGGGAATTGGAACCACAGGCAGCCTTCAGTGAACATTCTTGTGTCAGCGGCATTTACTCATTTACTCTTCGTGGAAGTTAGGTTGATTTCAGCTGCAAGTAACTGAAACCTTAACTTCTAGTTTAAACCAGGGATCAGCAAAATACGGCCTGCAGGCCAAATTCAGACGACTATGTATTTTTGTACAGACACCTCAAGCTAAGAAGAGTGTTTGTTTATTTATGAGACAGAGTCTCACTCTATTGCCTGGGCTAGAGTGCTGTGGCATTAGGCTAGTTCACAGCAACCTCAAACTCCTGGGCTCAAGCAATCCTCCTGCCTCAGCCTCCCAAGTAGCTGGGACTACAGGCATGGGCCACCATACCCGGCTAATTTTTTCTATATATTTTCAGTTGTCCAGTTAATTTCTTTCTATTTTTAGTAGAGATGGTGTCTTGCTCTTGCTCAGGCTGGTCTTGAATTCCTAACCTTGAGCTATCCTCTCACCTTGGCCTCCCAGAATGCTAGGATTATAGGCATGAGGCACCACGCCCGTCTGAGAGTGTTTATATTTTTAAATGTAAAATGTAAAAAATACTATTAGCCTTTTGAGAAGAGTCGCTGGATTTTGCCTCTTAGCCTGCAAGACCTAAAATGTTTATTATCTGGCCCTTTACAGAAAATTCACTGGCCCCTGGATTCATCCTTAAGATGTTTGTTATTTCAGATAACAGAGAGGCCAAGATAGGGTGGGTTCAGGGATGGTTGTGGGTACAATGCATGGACTATATCCCTGGTCTTCCCACTTCTCTGCTGTGCCTTCTTAGTGATGGCGTCATCCTCAGGCTGGTGGCAAATGACTGCGGTGTCTCCAAGCACCATGTTCAAATTCAAAAATGACCAGAGGAAGTAGACTCTTTCTTAGGAATGTGAAAACTTTGTCTAGAAGCCCCCCAGCAGACAACCTCTAATATCTCAAAATAGGGTCACATGCTCATTCCTGGCAAGGGAAGAGGCGTCGTCCCCTTTAGACCCATCTGGTTTACCCTTGGGCTGGAGGGGTAAGGTCGGCTTCCCCCAGGCTTGCGGCTGAGTGGGAAAAGAGTGGATACCCGTCTCCAAAGTTCCCCCTCACCCCAGCGGGCTACACCATGCCTCCTGGCAAGCCCTGGATTGAGTCTGGGCTGCTCCTGTGCAGCTAATAAAATGTGGTGGAACTGTCACTGCACAACTTTCAAGGCTGGGTGATAAGAAGCCTCGCAGCTTCTGCTCAGTCTCTTGGAATGCTTGCCCTGTGGGAAGCCAGCCACCATCTACAGAGCCCACCACTTCGAGACCACCATGCTGTGAGGAAGCCCAAGCTAGTCTTGTGATGGGGTGGGGGGGGGGCTGTGGTGAGAGAGAAGGAGATTGATTGCTTCATGCTTGAGTGATTGAATAATTCCAGCTATTCCAGCCACCCCAGCTGTGGCACCAGACTTGTGAATGAAGAGGCCATCTGGAATGTCCATCTCAGTGGAGGCTTCTGATGGCCCCAGTTCCAGCTGCCATCCAGCTGCAAGCCCGTGAGAAACCCCAAGCAAGAACCACCCAGCTGAGCCCAGTCAGCCACAGAATTGTGAGAATATAATAAATTGGTTTAAGTTCTGAGGGCATTACATAATGCAACAATAGATAACAAGTACAATATCTGAACAAAACGGGGGTTCTCTTGGGAAGGAAGCAGGAAATTGCTGCTGGGTAGGCCACCAATGGCACCCTTTTCACCCTGCTGGGAGTGTACCTAGAAGACCATGTGGTTATCAGAAGACTGTCTGATGAGCATAGAGACAAAGCAATGTGAAGGCTTTAAGGTAAGATAACTTTATATTTTTAGAGCGTGATCCATTTCTTCTACCATTGGAATGAACCTACTGATTATTATAAGAGACCACTGGGGTGCAGACAGTATATATTTGAAATCACTAAAGAAAAACTCAGCCTGTACCTTTTATAATAATAATAATACTAGTGGTGGTAGCTAACATTTACGGACTGCATACAATGTGTGAGGCTGAATGCTTTACATTTATTAGCTTCTTTAATTTTGACAACAGCATAGTGATGTCGGTGCTGTTGCTGGCTCTACTTTACAGAGATAATGCAGCCTGGGGGTTCTGTTCCAGTTCTGACTCTAGCATTTATCGCCTCTGATATCTTAGGCAAGTTGCTTAAACTCTGTGCCCCGGGATTAAATGAATTAATACAATGTCTTGCACATAGTAAGTGTTCCATGTGTGTGGCCATTACTATTATTTCAGAGGAAGAAAGTGAGGCACAGGGAGACAGGTAACTTGCCCAAGGTCACGGGACGAGTAAGAAGTGGGCTGGATTCAAGCCCAGCCTGTGCACCCCACAGCCTGCAAGTTTGTCCAGCTGTGCCTGCCTTCTTCACGAAAGAAGCCCATGCTGGGAATCTGCTTAATAAAAAAGAGCCTGTTTGGTGACCTTGAACTTGTGCCTCTCAGATCTCGTACTGGGGGAAGCACAATCGACTGACAGCCCAGATGCTGTGCTTTAAATCTGCCTCCACATTCGAGCTGTGTCCACATTTCTCACGGCTGCCCCCAGCCGGGGACTGAGCATGGCAGGGGTCCCAAGGCAGGATGACTCCTGAGACAGGGGGAACTCCTCTGATGGACTTTGCCTCAATGACTCTGCCATGGACTGAATGTTTATGCCCCCACCCCAAATTTACGTCTTGAAGTTTTGGTATTAACAGTACAACAAGGATAACAAAGTATCGCTAGTTTGATAGATGACCATAGTATCTGATTGTTTTAATTTGTATTTCTTTCTTAAAATTGAGGATTTTCCCATATATTTGTTACTTGTCATTTGTTCTTGTGGGGTAATGTCTGACTAAATCCTTTGCCTATTTTGTCTGGGCAAGGAATAAAAATTTACCTGTGAATTGTTTGGGGACAAAGCTAGTAAGGGATGATTTTTTGGGGATACTTTTTTTCAGGATTTGTCCAAGACACCTTCTTTGTGAGGCAGACAGGAAGTGGGCATCAGTTTGGTCCTCAGCTCCAGGGTGTTCACACATTAGGAAGCGTCCTTCACGGACAATTCGAGAATTCTTCCCTTGGTGCTTGTGAAGTGTGGTCACATCTGAGTGTTTCCCTAACGTAGCATCTCCATGTCTTTGGGTGAAAAGTTCTGCTAACCAAGGTGTTATCATACAGGTAGTCACGACTTTCCCAACCTGAGACTTCGGTGGGAGAGTAAAGACAAATTATTTTAGAAGGTCAAGTAGGAGCTCAGTAAGTCCTCAAGTAACTGTATGGGCAGGACAGCTTCTGAGCAGCTATGAAGAGCACAGCATAATGACGCCCTTGAACTCCTAGGACCCCAAACTGGATTCTGAGAGGCAGCGGTGCCCCTCCTGTTGGCCCCAAGGTGGACCTAGTGGCCCAGCTAGAGCCCTTTCATGCTTTTCTCTGGGCTTTTGAGCTCCTCCCTTCTTTGAGTCAGGGCCCCTTTGAGACTTAATTAATTCAAGAAGAATTTATGGAGTGCCTACTGTATGTCATGTACTATTTTAGCTGCTAAGGCTGCATCAGCATCTCTGTCCTCAACGAGCTTCCCTTCTAAGGGGAAGAGACAGGTGATATAAAAAATCATACTAAAAGAATAAATTGTATGTGTTTGAAGGTGATGAGCGCTGTGGAAAACAAGGATAAGCGGAGTGGCATGAGGAGGGGGAAGTGGGTGAAGTGTAGTTTGCACATCAACAGGGTGGCCAGAGTGGGCTCATTGAGAAGGCAAGATTTTCGCGAAGGGCTGAGGAGGCGAGGGAGTTAGCTGTGAGGTTGTCTGCAGGAGAGCATTCCGGGCAGAGGAATCGGCGCGAGCAGGTGCTCTGTGGCAGGTGCAGTGGGGGCCTGCTCCATCCTCCATAGCAGTGGTGCATTTGTCCTTCTCTTGTAGGGGGCGTTGGCACCAAAGGCTCACACCTGTTGCTTTCTCTGGAGGGCAGCCCTTGGCTGCCCTGAACTGCCTCTCCTCCCGGACATGCCTGGGAGGGGACCAATGCCTGACTGATGGGGGCGGGGGGCACAGGTGTCCAGTCCTCTTGCCTCTAAGCAGGACAATCCCTGTGATGTGATGTACATTCCAGAGCTCTCCATGGGATCAGGCTAAGGCTGTACTTCTCCCCAAAGAAACCTTCCATAAGAATCCCAGTCTCAGGCTCTGCTTCCAGGGAACCCAGCCCAAGTAAGCCCTAAGGCCAGAGGTTACCTGACATGTCCCCCAAACAGCAGGGAAGCCATTGTGGCTACAGCATGTCTCCGCAGGAAATGTGCACATATACACAACCATTTGCATACAATTCTGCCTGGGCCACTGCAGACAGAATTCCCACCTTAGGGCTGGTAACCCCATATGTTGACTTCCTGACAAACCGTCCATTTCTCCACAAAAGGGAAAAGGGTGGGAAGGTGTCTTCTCAGATAGAACCTTCTGTCTTCAGTTAAGAAAAGCTGACTATTTGCATCTTAGCAAAGCTGCTTTCCTGGGAAACTATTGAGTCCATCTGCTGTGGATTGAATTGTGCCCCTGTCCTGCAAATTCATATGGTGAAGCCCTAGCCCCCTTATGATTGGACTCGGAGATGGGGCTTTTAGGAGGAAATTAGGTTAAATGAAGTCATAAGGGTGGGGCCCTAATTCAACAGGATTAATAGCTTTATAAGCGGAGGAAGAGAGAGGGGGAAGGAGAGATCTTTCTCTCGCATGTGAGGACACAGTGAGAAGGCAGCCTTCTACAAGCCAGGAAGAGAAGCCTCACCAGAACCTGAATCTGCTGGCACCTTGATCTTGGCTTCCAGCCTCCAGACTGTGAGAAATAAATTTGTGTTTGTAAGGGGTCCAGTCTGTGGTATTTGCTTGGCAGCCTGAGCAGGCTGACATACATCATCAAAACTGCAAGAGTCAGGCTTTTTTGTTTTGCTTTGTTTTTTGTTTGTTTGTTTTTGAAACAGCATTTTTCTCTGTCTCCCTGGCTAGATTACAGTGTCATCAACACAGCTCACAGCAACCTCGAACTCCTGGGCTCAAGTCATCCTCTTGCCTCAGCCTCCCAAGCAGCTGGGGACTACAGGCGTGTGCCACCATGCCCAGCTACTTTTTCTATATTTAGTAGAGACAGGGTCTGGCCCTTGCTCAGCCTGGTCTGGAAATCCTGGCCTCAAGCACTCCTCCCACCTAGGCCTCCCAGAGTGCTAGGATTACAGGTGTGAAAAAGTCAGTTTCAAGATTCTCCAATTAGGTTTGTGATGATCACTTCTTTGATTCTGTTGGGAAACAGTTCCAGCAAAGCCACCACCCAGCTCCAGGGCAGCAAGGGTGTCCTCGGGCTATCGACAGCGGGTGTGAGAACCTGGGGCAAACCAGGACCCAATTACTTTTCTACTTTCATACCTAACCATAAGATGGAAACATTGTCTGAAGATAGACCGAGAAAGACTTTTCATAGAATTTTTAATCATTTCCTGCGTAGCTGCTGTTCTATGAATACAGAGGCAATCTCCTCTTATATAGAAAATTAATTCCAAGAGGTAATTAGGGTTTTTTTTTTTAATATGTAAAATGCTTAACCCACCTCCGCATATCCTGGCTGTATTCAACCAAACTCTTGACAAGCATTTGGAAAGAATGGGGAGACTGGAGACACAGCTTCAAGACTTGGTTCTCTGCCTTTCCTATAGGTCCTCTGCCAAGTGCCCTGACCCCCTGAACCTTGGTTTCTTCCTCTGTGAAACACACACAGGACCCACCCTACACAGTAGTGAGGATCCAACAGAGGATGCATGAGAGGGTGCACATTTATTTGGCCCAAAGGCATCCGCTCCACCAGCACTAGAGCCTCTCTGAGCAATCCCTGAGATGGAAAACCGCTGGATTTGCGTGAATTTACCTTATTCCTGAGTAAATTGTCACGTGGCCAACCCAAGAGAAGTTCAAGAGATGGCAGGATATTCCTTAATCTTGGACACACATATGTGTCTGCTCACAGGTGAGAAAGAGATTGGGCAGGTACGAATGAGGAGGACAGAGCCCCTCTAGGAGAAATGGACTAGCTAGTCCTCAATAGCTACACTAGCATCACCTGGGGAGCTGATTAAAATGCATATTCCCAGGTTTTACCCTGCACTGCTCCCCCTCCCCCACCCAGCTGCTGAATCAAATTCCTTCTGGATGGTCCCAGAACCTGCATTTTTAAGACCGGTTCCTCAAGTGATTCTTATGTACAACTAAGTTTGAGAAGCAAAGGTCCAGCAACTAGATTAGATTTTACAGTAATTAACAAGTAGATTTTGTACCTAAGTTATAAGTAAATGTTTTGAATAGCCTGTTTGGAATAGCTTGCAGTTAAAATTTATTCTCCATTATAATCAATATTCTTATGCTATTTATTGACAAAAGATTTGGAAGCTTATTATGTCACCTAGGATTAGTAATTACATTATGTAAAATATTCCTCAAGTCACATATTAACACATACTCTTACGTCCAATTAGGGTGATTTAAGAAGAGCAACTGGAAACTCTTTTTACATTTATTCACTGAAAGTTGAGTAAAAGACTAGGAAAGACATGCAATGGTAGTTAGAATCTGAGCATAATCAAACTGTTGCATTATGAGGTCTGAGTTTGGTTTTGCTGCTTGGAGTCTAATGCCAAGGTGCACAGCAAATTAAATGGCAACAAAATGTATTTTGCAATGAATGAAGAGCAAAGGTTCCCTTGAATTTAGCATTCTGACTTCATCAAAAATTTTTATTCCGACGCATGGAACATGCTGTGAAAAAGAAATCACAGAATGACATAAAACAACCTCTCTGTCATCTGGGAGTCTATATTTAGAGTCATTTCTGAATGTTTCTGCACCACTGGGACTGTGGGGAAGATTTTCCTTTTCATTATGCAACATTGTGAACCAGAACCAAAAATCTAAGACAGCTAGTTTTAATATTTTTTGTTAACACCATATTGTTGAATGGTAAGATGCCAGCGGCAAGAGAGAATGGGTAAAAACCTGTTGTCCATATGCTGCAGGATGAATAATAATGTCATGGGTGGAAACAAGGAAAGAGTGAGCCTCAAAAAACATGAAATCTATGAAACGCAGTTCTCAGGATGGCACCCAATAACGGCAAGGAGACCATGCTCATGCTGGCTGTCAGACCGGCTGGTCTCACAGGGGCCATCCTCACGGGCCTTCAAAGGTAGGACTCTCGGAACCCAGTCACTTTGAGAAAGGCTTGCTCAGGAAGCTTTTGGGTGCGAATAGTGAGAACCAGTATGTATTAGCCCCGATTTTCAGTTTTCACTTATTATCTCCGATCTTTCCAACGACTCTGAAGTATATTTATTACCCTTCTCACAAATGACAGTCAGAGGGTCACTTGCCTTAACTAGTAAATGGTGCAGTTAGGATTTGAACCCAGATCTCTTAATCATTCCCTGATATCATCTATCACACCACTTTGCCTCCTTTGAGTAGGAATCCATGGATCTAACCCTTTGACCAGCGGTTCTCCAAATGGGATGCCCTAACCACCAGCACCGGAAGGATGGGGAATGCTTGCTGAAATGCAGATTCCTAGGCACCACACAGACCGAATCAATCATCCAGGCAGGGCCCCGGAATCTGCATTTAACAGGCTCCCCAGGTGACATTTATGCATAGCAAAATTTGAGGAATCCAGAAGCAGCAAGGGATGGAGTAGCTGCCCTAAATGCTTTTACAAAAGAGTTGGTGAGAGCAGCCCCCAGGGAACAAAAGCAAAAACTTCCAGCTACTTCTGCATCATGTGCAGCAAATTGTGAAATCCCAGCCTGGCTTCCACCTGGCGCTCAGCGCACTTCTGAGCCATGCTGCTTTGTGATCAGGTGGTATTTACTTGGGGAATCAAATCCTCATATTAACATAAGCAAAACATAATTAGAAAAATCTGTTATAAAAACCATTCTGCTTTCCAAGCCAAATATAAATTACTTTGGGCTAAGTCATGCCAGGAATTCCACTTCGTTAGCTAGTGTAATTAAGAACGACTGTCATGCCAATTGCTGTCACTGTTTTTCTTAATTGTTTGGACATGTGCGCCCCCCAACTTGTACTCCCAGTGTATGTGTAGTTTGAAAGAGTCGCCCTCAAAAGATGATCTTACTCATTTTTGAAACAAGTTGCGCTGGGTTTTCTCCACTTGCCCGTCTTCCTCCCCATCCCTTCTCTGCCCTTGTCAATGTGCTCTGGGTCGGAGGCCGACCCCTGAGGACAGTGTCACCTCCCCAGCTCCCTTGACCTCTGGATTCTGTTTGGGTTTGACCAAAGGGAGGAAGCAGCAGGGGATAAAAGGGCAGGAGGAGAGAGAGGTCAAGGTAACTTTAGCCCGCAGCTTTCCTGGCTCTCTGTCATTCTCGGTTTCTTTAATGGCTGCAGCTTCTGGCCGGGGTTGGTCTTCCTGGGCTCCAACTCTCATAGGCTTGGGGAACCCCCCTCAGATCTCAGGGAGGCGATGGCTTCCCGCTATAGCTGGTCCCTGCGTGCCTCAGCCTCCCTTGCTGGTTCTCTAAACTCTGCCTGCACCTCTGTGTCGTCTGCCTGTCGAGGTCTGTCTCAAGTGCCCCGATTCCCGTGCATTCTCGTGCATCCCTTATTCATGGGTATGTGTACGCAGAAATGTCTGGTCTATCCAAATCATGGGGTTAATTTACAAACGTAATTACTAAGTTAAAATGATCTGGTTTATTTTCAAATATATGTGTATGTGTGTATACACACATGTATGCACATATGTGAAAAATATTAAAGAGTAGCAACCTACCCCCTCCGACCTTCCTAAAGAAGAAGGACTGAGGGTTCGATTGGCGGGAATTGGTAGAGAGGGACTCTGGAGATCGGGGAAAGGTGCAAGTCTAAACTTCACTTTCTAAAATGGGGGTGGGGGGCAGGAGCTAGGACGGAGAGGGGACGTGAGGGAGACTGGGGTGGGGAGCAGGGCAGCTGGGCTGTCATGCAGTGCTTTGGGGGAAAGATGGGCACTGAGGATTTTAAAGTAGCTTCCTGTGGATTTGTGCAGTGTGATTTTCCTCTCATTACAGCCCATCAGAAAAACTTTCAGTGTGATCGACATTTCTGTTCAAGGCTGTGGGCGGGGGGGCGGGGGGGGGTTTGAAACACGTCTGCGGGTTCTTTGCCATTTCGCCCATCAAAAGGTCTAGTCCCCTCCCCCTTAAGCATGAGTTTCAAATGGAAAGCAGAAGTGATTCCACATGACTTCAGGGACTAGCTCATAAAAGATGATAGGGGACAGGCACGGTGGCTCACACCTGCAATCCCAGCACTTTGGGAGGCCAAGGCAGGAGGATCACTTGAGCCTAGGAGTTCAAGCCCAGCCTGGGCAACACAGCAAGACTTCATCACTACGAAAAAATTTTTTTTAAAAAATTAGCCAGGTGTGGTGGTGCGTGCCTGTAGTCCCAGCTACTCAGGAGGTTGAGACAAGATCATCTCTTCAGTCCAGGAGTTTGAGGTTGCTGTGAGCTATGATCGAGCCACTGCACTATAGCCTGGGTGACAGAGCACCCCCTGCCTCAAAAAAAAAAAAAGCTATATGGCTTCCACCTGGTTCTCTTTTTCTATCTTTCTCCCTCCCGGCTCTTGGAACCTGGCCAGTGTTGTGAGGAAGCCAGAGAGTCACATGGCAAAACCACACGTAGGTGTTCCAGCCACAGCCCGGCCGAGGTCCCCGTGAAAGCCGGCATCACCCAGCAGACTTGCAAAGGAATGAACCTTCATACGGTTCCAGCCCCCACCTTCAAGCACACCCAGTGATGCCAAGTGGAGCTGAGACAAGCTGCCCCCAGCAAGCCCTGCCCAAGTCGCAGATTTGTGAGCACAATAAGAGTTGTCGTTGTTTTCAGTTTTGAGGCTGTCATACAGCAAAAGATGACTGGTGCAAAGCTTGTAAGTCAGGCTTGGGTTTCCTAAACTGGCCCTAAGGTGGCCCAGTGTTTATCAGTAACAAGGACATGATATGGAGACAACATTTGTTATCCTCTTAGCAGCCTTCAGAAAAATGTATCTTAGGGAGAGTTATGGATGTAACAGGACAAGCACTGTGTGACCAGCATGCAGGAGGTACTTATATATTTTGAGTGAATAAGCCACTTGGGGTGGGGAGTGGGACCCCGGGGGGCATGCTTTAGTAACGATAGCTATTGAGGGTGGGTTTTGATGCCTCTAAGGCTCTTGTTTGGCTCAGAGCCTGGGTAAGTGGATTGCGGGAGTTTGGATCGGAGCTCATTTGCTCTGTTTAATAGAGAAGGGAGCCAGGAGATGCCTCAATGGTCTATCTACACATAGGAAGGAAGAAAAATGGGTTTAAAAGCTGGTAGTGGAATTTTACAGAGAGAAATTGGTTTTTTTGTTTTGTTTTGTTTTGTTTTGTTTTTGCAGTAGAACACCTTAAAGGCCATGGCTGTTGTGAAGCGATGACAC
>RJWJ010018450.1:0-31587 GCA_004363605.1 Indri indri | reverse complement strand
TACTTCTGTGTTTGAGTAAACCCCTGGCTTCCAACGAGGGAAGAAACACCTTAGAGCATTAGGGGCTCGATTTGGGGTGAGATATTTGGAATGATCCGGGCACGGCTCAGAGCCTCTTTCCTGACCGCGTGGTCCCTGGACCCGCAGCTTCAACTTTACAGGGAGTTCGTTAGAAACGCAGCATCTCAGACGCCCACCCCAGACCTGCATCCCAGCAAACCCTGTGAACCGAGTGCACGTCACAGCCTCGGAAACACCGTCTCAGAGGACACCAGTCCACATCAGACAACATGAAATCAACACGCGTTAACTCAGATTTAGCTCACGTAGAATTTGCAGTGACATAAATGGAGCTTCGATGAGGTTACTCGTGAGCTCTAAATGGAAAATGCAGCTTAATTATAAAAATTAGTAGTGTAAATACAGTTACTTGTTGGCATAAAAAAAATATTTTCAGGTACTCCAGATATATTTCTTTATAAATAACTTCTAAGAGAAGACAAATCTAAAATTTCTTTGTAATAAGTGATTGGAATTTGGTTAAAGAAAAACCCGTTTTATTCCAATTTAACTTGTTATCACTTGAGACTCTCCTACGGTATCTCAACATCACACTCAGCTCCACCCGTCATGTGCGGTCAAACAGATCACTTCTCGCTGGGTTTGGGTCTTGCTAAATCCGGAGAGTTTTGCCATATTTTTGAAGGGTTTCCTGTAATTGCAGGATGTGGAAGGACAAGCCCTGCTTATGAGGGTGTCTTGATGGAGCTTCTGAATCAGAAAGGGATTTGCTGCCGTGCCCCGCAGGGGAGTGACAGCCGGTTTGCTGAGCCACTGCACTAGTGCCTGGGGCATACTGCAGGGCTAGAGTGATGGCCTTAGTCCTGGCCCCCTCAGACGGAAGGTGCCTCCCTCCTAGACCTGCAGCAGCTAGGAGGGAGCTTCTGGAAGCTTCTGCTTTCCTTGGCATCCGGTGCTATATGACAGTGATCTTCAGTTTGTTACATCCATAAAAACGTGTACCCCCCTAGCAAGGGTGAAGGGGGCCAACTCGGCAGGAACACAGGAAAGGAAGCCCCAGACCCCGGCAGGAGGATCAGGGCAGTCGGCCTCGGGAGACCTAAGTCCCAGTCCTGGGCCCACCGGTGCCAGCTGGCCCGGCTCTGCGAACTGCAGCCTGTCACCTGTGAGCTCATCGGTTCACGTACTGTCTGTGGCCGCAGCCGTCGTGCTGCGACAGCAGAGCTGGGGAGTTGAGACAGGGGTAGGATTGCAAAGTGCGCAAGACCATAAAAATTACTATCTGATCCTTTACAGAAACATTCTCTGAATCCCTGAGCTGGGTCTCATCAGGGAAATCATCTCACGCTCTTTGCCTCAGTTTCCCCATCTGTGACGGGAGGGGGATTGGATTGCACAGATGCTCCACGTATCTGTGCGGCCCCGACTTTTCTACCTTACTTGTTTTTCTGTGTGGGTTGCCACTAACCCCCTTCCCCTCACAACGGGAATGAACTCCATCGCCTTCTCTCCTTGTTTCTTTCTGGAGGAACCTGGCTCGCTGCTTTCCTGCAGAGTGATTTTTCTTTACCTTCCGGCACACGCAGAAGGATGTCAGGTCCAACACCCAACATCCCGCGTGTGCTGTGTTAGAGCCGATCCTTCCTCCTAACTGCTCTGCTCATGGGAGCGCTGAGGCCCAAAGGGCTTGATGGATTAAGTCGTGGCTAACTGGTTAATTGGTTAAGCCACACCCTCAGTCTTGACTGTAGTTAAAAGGGAAAAAGAGGAGGAAAGTTACGGGTGAACTTTTGTTACTGTCGACCCACCGTAGGCACGAGGTACCTCCCACCCTGCAGTCGTGCGCGAGGGGTGTGGGCCGTGCTGCTCTGGTCTGCCCTGTTCTGAGTTCTGGTCCGGCGGCTGGGGAGGTCCACTCGTGATGTGATCTCATCCAACAGCCCAGCCAGGGGTGGGCCCCGGGGCAGGGACCACCCTAACGCCAAAGCGTTTCCCTTGCTGACGTCTTCCTGCCGGTGCTCCCGCAGGTGTGGCGATGAGATCGTGGAAATCAACGACTCGCCCGTGCACTGCATGACACTCAACGACGTCTATGCGATCCTGAGTCACTGTGACCCCGGTCCGGTCCCCATCACCGTCAGCCGCCATCCAGACCCACAGGTGACACCCGCTGGGCAATCCTCCACGTCCCAGGCTCACTCTTACTATAGTAGCAAAATTGGAACAAGAAACGGATAAAGACAGAGATGTTGTTTGAACCTGGGTTTGGACCTGAGTTCCCAAGATCCTGTTCCAGGTTTCCGTGGGAACAAATGTCTGTAGTGGAGGTCCGTTAACAAACTCCTATCCATCAAAGGCGATTGGCTGTTCTAGGGCAGGAAAATAGAGACCCGGCGTCCCGGCCAGCAGATGCAAGAGATTCGTTCATTTATGCATCTAGTGGGTGCCTGCCGTGGCGATGTCTGGAGCTGGCCCTGGGGCTGTAGAGACAAATGCTTCGTAGTGAGCAGTCCTGCCCTCCGGGTGCTCGCGGTCCCAGCGAGGAGACCAACGCGGCAATGCCTGCATTGCGGTGGGAACACAGGGACACCGCTGGGAAGGGCTTATAAAGCAAGAAATACCAGAGGCTGGTTTTCTACAGGCCAAGCATTTGAGGCAGGTCATTCCAGGCAGTAGGAACACAAAGCTCAAAGTTACAGAGTCGGAAGGGGCCCGACACGGAAGGACAGGGCAGGTTCTGTGGGGCCAGGCGTCGGTGCCGGGGGTGAGAGCGGTGGAGCAGAGGCCGGCCAGGCGCTGGGGTGACGTCACAAAGGGCTGTCATCAGGATGCTGCGAGTTTGCATGTGTTCCGTGTGCAGTGAGGAGCTAGGGCAGGTCTGTAGCTATAGGTGTGGCATGTTCATTTTTTTAACCTCTGATTGCCTTGCAGAGGACAGGATGGAGTGGGCGGGGTGTGTGAGAGGAACGAAACAGGTGGTGAGGGCTTGAGCTCAACAGGTGACATGGGAAGAGATCAGAGAAGGGGCAACAGGAGGCGACACTTGGGCAGGACGGAGGGGAGCTGGTGGCTGGGCGGCCCTGGGGCGAGAGAGGGAGGAGCGGGGTGACTGTTTGGGTCGGAGGAGGGAGTGATGGAAACATCTCCGCCGGAAGAGAGGGGAGGAGAGAAGCAGGATTGGGAGGGTCGAGAATGATCTGAGCGTGGGACACCAGGAGACGCAGGTGCCTGAGGGGTGTCCGGGGGGAGGTGCCCAGTAGGCAGCTTAGGGTTGACGGTGACTCGGTGAGACGCGGCTGGAGCTGGGCTCAGGAGTTGACGCCCCGACACTGGGGAGAGCCCTTCGGGGAACTTGGAATAATCACGGCCACTATTTATTCAAGCCCTAGCGTGTGCCGGGAGCGTTTGCCAAATACGTGACGTCACAGCTGCGTCGAGTGGTGCAGCTCTGACGTCAGTGTGGCTTCCTCCCTCCAATTTACAGATGAGAAAACTGAGGCTCGGGAAGGAAAAGGAACTTGCCCGGTGGCGGTGCTACTCGGAAGCTACGATTTAAACCCGTCAAAGCCTGTGCTCTTAACTCACTGGCTCCTAAACCCCCAGCAAAAATTGGGCGGGCAATGGAATGATGGGAAGAGTGACGCGTAGCTGGTGTGGTGAGATTCAAACCCGGCCCCTGCGGCTGTTGCACACTGAAGCCAAACACACCAGGCACAAGCACACTTCTTACTGAAGGTGAACAAACGCTTGGCCTAAGTCTCTGGGCGGCAGAAGGAAAGGAAGGTCCTGACCAGTCCCTCGGTGGCTCTTGCCGCCTTCAGGACTGGGACAATAGAGCAGTGGGGTAGGAGCCCGGGTGCGGGCAGGTGTGTGGCCTGGCCCTGAGGAGCGAGCGTCTGGCTGGAGAGGTGGACACACACAGGGAGGCCACAGAGCTGAGGCCTCGGGAGTGAGGGGGTCGGGGTCCCCGCTGCTCGGACAGGGAGCCAGGGCAGCCAGGACAGGCAGGGTTTGGGGCTGCAGAAAGGCACAGGCCCCCGGGCAGGGGAGGCCCCCGGGCACAGCAGCAGGCGGAGGGAAGACGGCCGGGCTTAGCATCGGGTGCCTGACTCAGGCCCCGTCCCCTGCTCACGGACAGAGACCCCGGGCAATTCATCTGACCTCCAGGGGTCTCTGGCTGGCAAATCCAGGATGGGACAGCGTCCTACCTTACGGGACCGCTGGGAAGGCCGTGCTCCTCGGCAAGGAGTTTGCCGTCATGGATTTATTATTTTCTGATTGAGTAAAATGCACAACATGACACTTATGGCCTTAACCATTTTTAAGTGTTCAGTTCAGTGGCATTAAGGACAATCTCACTGTTGTGCAACCATCACCCCCATCCATCCCCAGAAGCCTTTTCATCTTGCAGAACGGAAACTCCGCACTCCTTAAACTCCGTTTCCCTCCCCCCCCAGCCACCAGCACCGTCCCCCCTCTGCCTCTTTGCAGCCAACGCTCCGCCCTGAGCCCCGCCCCTTCTCCTTCCGCCTCTTTGATTTCCCACGACTCTGTGCACCTCGTGTAAGTGGAATCATAACTTGTCCTTTTGCGACTGGCTTACTTCACTCGGCATAACGTCTTCAAGGTTCATCCCTGCTGTAGTGGGTGTCGAGTTTCATTCCTCTTTGAGAAGCTGATTTCAATTCTTTTGGGGTTTACAGCCAGAAGTGGAATTGCTGGATCATATGATAATTCTATTTTAATTTTTCGGGGATCCTTCACACCACTTTCCACGGCAGCTGTGCCATTTTACATTCCCATCAACTGCGCAAGGGTTCCAGTATTTCCTCCAGATCCTTGTCCACACTTGTCATTTTCCCGTTTTGTCGCCATCCTGATGGGTGTGGAGTGGGCGGCATCTCGTGGTTGTGATTTGCGTTTATCTGATGATCAGTGGTGCTGGGCATCCTCTCACGGGCTTGTTCGCCGTTCGTGTATCTTCTTTGGGGAAACATCTGTTCCAATCCTTTGCCCAGTTTTTAATGAGGTTGGATTTTGTTGCTGTTGTTGAGTCATAGGAGTTCTTTATATATTCTAGACCTTAGCCCTTTATCAGATATGTGATTTGCAAATATTTTCCCCCATTCTATGAATTGCCTTTTCACTCTGTCGATTGTGTCCTTTGAAGCTCAGAATTTTTAAATTTTAACATAGTTCAGTGTGTCTACTTTTTCTTTTGGTTCCCATACTTTCGATGTCAAATGATTTATTTTTTTAAACTCTGTGCCCTCACTGTGGAGTGGGCTTTATTGTTGCTATTTTATGAAAGAAGAAATTGAGGCTTAAAAGGTTGAGTACCTTGTCTAGGTGTACACAACTAGGCGTACACACAACGCAAGTCCGTTTGACCCACACTCCTCTAAAGAGGCAACGGCCGTGAGGCACAGACAGTGTAACGGTTGTGGTGACGGCTGCGGTGTTGTCGTTGGCGATGATGCCGCCAGGACAGCGCCGCTGAGCATGGAAGAGCACGCAGAGCTAAACTCCGGAGTGGTAACTTTGCCTGGAGTTTTGCAGCAAGTAGTGGGGAGAAGGTTGGGGAGTTGAGAGAAGCCGCCTTGGGAATTCCTTTATTGATAGACTTTGGACCTTATCGAGAAGACACTGGGGAGCCATTGGTGTTCCAGGTGTTTCTGGAAGTAGAATTTTCCAGCTGTTTTTAGCGTGGTTTGGAGGGAAAGAAACTAGAATCCCAGGGCCCGGCGTGGGGGCTGGAACAGGCCCGGGAGCCTGATGCACACGTGTCTGCTGTATGTTTGAGGAGGTGACTGACGTTTTCTAGGTCTCCGAACAGCAACTCAAAGAAGCCGTGGCCCAGGCCGTGGAGAACATCAGGTTTGGAAAGGAGAGGCATCAGTGGAGTCTGGAAGGTAAGAAAAATGGTGAACTTTGACTTGAAATATCTTTGCCTTCCCAGGAAGCGTAGGATGTAGCCTTTGGCTCACCTTCTACCCGAGAAACAGGGGGAACAGTCATCATGGACACACGGGCAACGTAGACAAAGGTCGAAACCGGCAGCCACCGGCTAATGTGGCTCACGTTTTTGCTTTGTTTTGAAGACACAAGGTTTTTAAAAGATCTGAATTTGAATTGTTAGCGTGGAAGGTGCTCTCCCCGTGGAGCCCGCCACTGCCTCCATCTGATACCAGTTGCCATTCACACATCGCCTGTGCTGGGCTTTGAGCTCGCAGCCCCTAGTCTGGGCATGCGACATCTGACATGTGTTGGGTTCTTACAATGTCAGACGCTGCTGGCTCATGCACTGTTTCACATCTACTTTTGATGCACCTTTTACAGGAAAGAGGGAGGCCCCCAGGGCTCTCTCGCTCAAAGCCACACCACTAGTGCACAGAGGGTCTGGGATGGGAACCCCCTGGCTTGACTCCCAGGGCCAGCCCTGGGCATGGCCGAGCCATTGCGGAACATCCACATGGCAGAACAACGTGCAACTGTTAGCGCTGACACTGACGAGGAGTTTAAATGACCCAGAAAACGTCCAGAGGAAAGAGCAGAACATGGGGTTTTATTCAGCTTGGTTGACTTCCTCCCACGCATCATGCACACACACAAGGCAGAGAAACTGCCCTCAGTCTGACAGTAGCCGTCTCTGGCTGACGGACCACAGGTGGACTTTCACTTTCACTCCTTCTCTCCTGCGGCTGAGTTTTCTCTAAGGAGGATGCGTTTCTCTCTGACCAGGAAAAAGCAAAGGAAAACTTCTCTTGAAAGAGAGGTCTAAGGTGCTTGTCGAGGGGCCCCTGGCTCTCCCGGCCTCTCGAGAATGAACTGGAATTCAAGCAAGAGACTAGGCCCCAAGCTACTCCCACCCGCCGGAGCTGGGATTTCAGGAAGGGGACCTCTCCGACAGCTGTCCAGCGGAGAGAAGGGTCTCCAGAGCATGTGTGGGGGCCCAGAGCTGGAGGTTCCGGCAGGGAGCCCGGAAGGGCTGGAGGGGAGGGAAAGAGGAGGGACCCCGGCTAAGGAATTGGCTTCTGCCCTTCCTCATCCTCGGCTGGACAAGCCTTTTGGTGTAAGGTTCAAAGCGCCTTCCCAGGTCGTCTCTCTCTCTGTTATGGAGCCTCAAAACCAGCCCGGCAACCCCGGAACCACCATCCCTGTTTCTCAGATGCAGACAGGAGTGTTGCGGGTGGGGTCCCCATTTGGCTGCACTGCATTTATTGGGAAGTGTCCCGGGAGCCGACACCTGTGGGAGGGAGGGGCGGGGCGGAGCTGGGATGCACACCCAGAGCTCCCTTCCGCCAAGCCCTGGAGCGCCGCAGCTACCGCGGCTGGCAGAGTTGCTGGAGTTGGCAGAAATGGCTGGGACTCTACGCCTGCCCGTCTCTGTCAGTCCTGGAGATGGGCTGCCCTTGGGCGCAGTCGGGACATCCTGGGAAGGGCCGACAGCTGAAAGCAGCTGCCGCCAGCAATTCCCACAGCCGGGCTCTTCCTCGATGGGGGATCTGGGTGGCACAGCTCCATATCTGTCCCATGCGGGCTCAGAAAGGTTGGATGATTTCCCAGCCCCAGGTCAGGATAGCCATGCCAGACCCAGAGCAGCCCCAGACGGGAAGCAGACGGCGGTGTGCCGCATGCAGCCTGCAGCGGTCTCGGCGAGGCCGTGGGCATCTTTGTCCTCCACGCTCGGCACTGGAGGTTCACGTGTGCTTCCTACGCAGGTGTCAAGAGGCTGGAGAGCAGCTGGCACGGGCGGCCCACCTTGGAGAAGGAGCGAGAGAAGAACTCGGCGCCCCCGCATCGCAGAGCCCAGAAGATCATGGTCCGCTCCAGCAGTGACAGCAGCTACATGTCCGGGTCCCCGGGGGGGAGTCCCAGCAGTGGCGGTGCTGAGCCGCGGCCCTCCGACCTGGCAGCCGGCACACACGGCCCCAGCCTGCCCCCGGGGCGGGAGCCAGGGCCGCTTCCCTCCAGGCCGCCCCAGGAGAGCCCACCCCTGCCTGAGAGCCGGGACGGCCACCCGCCACTGAGACTGAAGAAATCCTTCGAGATTTTGGTGAGAAAGCCCACGTCCTCCAAGCCCAAGCCTCCGCCCAGAAAATACTTTAAAAGTGACAGTGACCCTCAGAAGAGTCTGGAAGAGACAGAGAACTCTCTATGCCCTTCCGGGCACACCCTGCCCGCCTGCGGCCAGGTAAGAGGACTGTCCGCGCGTGGAATGTGTTCGTGCGCCGCGGTCCTTGGGCATTGCTGCAGCACGAGCAGGGGCAGAGCGAAGGTTCTCCTGTCCCACACAGGGACGCCGATGCTTAGGACTCAGTTGAGGACTGTGGAAAGGCAGCTTTGAAGGTTGGCCTCCAGGTTCTCATCCGTAACACGCTGGGATCGAAGGTTCCCTTTGGTCGTTCCTCACACTCACCCTGGTGGAAAAACACCGGCGCTCTGCTCGCGGGAAGACAGTTGCCTAAATAGCTAAAAGGGGACGAGAGCCAGTCACCTGTCCCTTCGGGGTGGGGTGACGCGATCGTGAGCAATGGCTGCTGTTTCTCCCCATCAGCTGTGTCTCCCGCTTCCTTAAACCCGACCCGTCAGAGCCTAAACGTGGCCGCTGACGGGAAGCACCTCACGGAACCGAGGCGCAGCAGCACTCCTCGCCGTGGCTGTTTCCTCCGTCACCCCCAGACACCCCGCCCTTGCGGAGGGCCAGGCAGCTGCCGCAGCCCGGTGCTGTGCTAAGTGCTTCTGTGCCCGTCGTCTCTTCCTCCTGACGACACTGATGGAGGGGACCCAGTTACGCCAGGAGGGAGCTGAGACACCTGCCCAGGTTCACGGCGCTGGGGGGTCACCAGTTCCCACTGTCCACCGCCTTCCCCGGGCAGGGCGTGGGGCCTCTGGAAACCCTAGAACCGTCTGTAACCAGGTCCACAGAGGGCAGCAGGGGCGAGAGACCCAAGAGGCTGGGAGGAGGTGCTGAGTAGGGGGAGAAAGTGCGGGGAGGAAGGCAGGCTACGCAAAAGGAAGCGTGACCGCGGGGAGCTGGCAGGACTGGCTGTCCAGGCGGGTCTGTGCCCCACCTCCTCCTTTGAGCAAATGTTTCGTTTTCCTTTGGGCTGAGGCCCAGGAGCCCAGAGGCGCATCGGGCACTGAAGGAGGACCTGGGGGTGCTCGGGGGGGCCAGGCCAGGACTGTCCCCGGGGCAGGGCGCTGTCTCAGGAGCAGCCCTCCTGCCTCCTGCCCCAGGGGCCGTGGCTCAGGGACAGTGGCAGTTCCGCAGCTGCTCTCCTCTGTCCCCTGGGCTTTGTCCCCTCCCACCACCTTTGCACAGGCACGACTGACAGCACATTGCTCTGGGCCCTGGGGGCGCAGAGAAGGGAGGACGGTGCCAGGGAAACAGGAAGCGGTTGGCTGGACGTCACCACTCCTAACACTTCCTCGGCCCTCCCTGGGGATGTCGCGACGAATGTTTTCCTCCTTGGTCCCGGCGTGCGCTGTCTCCCCCCGTTTCTCTCCGGGGACCCTTCCCAAGCTGCTATGGAAGCGCCTCAAATCTCCCATCTACTCTAATTCAAGGGACTTTTGCAACCAAAATGACCTTCGGGATATTGTCTTTAACAAAAACCCAATTCTCTCCCTTAGAGAAAATGAGCTCAAACCGTCACCTGCGTTAAAAAGCCGTCCTCTCCCTGCTAAGTCTACATCTCTGTCCCTCTCTGCTTCCTCCCCCCTTCCTCCCTCATCCCCCACGCGCTGGGCCAGGAACACCAGTCAGAGAAGAATTTGTGTGAAATCAAGTCTATTTCAGGGGCTAATTTTGAAAACCTCCCAGGGGAAGGATGTGCCATCAGATGTGTTGATTGAAACACAAAACACTTTTGTGTCTGCTGCAAGATGTGAAGCTGCGTTGACTCCTATGGCAGGTACCAGAGGTGCCTGTCTGTGGACGTGCTGAGAGTCCTTGCATGGGGACAGCCGTCGACTTACAGAGCTCCCGGCCGGGGGCTCCCGGCTGGGTGAAATTCAGTTTCATCCACATGTCATTTCTCCCGGGCGGTGAGCATCTTGGAGACCACCAGCCTATTACTTTAAGCTTCTAATGCCGTGGCCCCACCTTGCTTTTTCAAAGGACTGGCCCAAGATTTCCAACCATTCCTCTGAACTGCTTGACCTCTCCGTATTTCCGAAATGCTCTCCTGAAGCTCAGTTTACAGTGCGGAACGCGGGCTGAGCTCAGGCTCTGCAAACACACGTCTCACTTTCGTAGACCTTTCCTTCCCAAAGAACGTTCGTTGTCAACGTCGATATTAAATCTCTGGCCATGGACGCTTGCCATTTCTTTTTTAGTCCCAAATGGTGCGTCTGTTCCTCCTTCCTTCCTTCCTTCTGGAAGGAAGCCTGCAGCCGTGTCAATGGCCTGTGGTTACGTGACGCTGGAACGAACAGGACGCGGGGGCCACCGCAGCACAGCCAAGCGTCCTCTTGCAGACAGTCAAATGCAGGAGGTGTCGCTTTGACGACGTTGCCCTCGTCCTTTTTTCTGGTTGGGTCTTATGCTTGGTTGGTGTGTGTCTCCGGAACACTCTTCTCCTCCCTCTCTGCCTGGAAAATTCTCACTCTTTGTGTGAGAGCCAGACAAAAAGCTCTTCTCTAGCGAAGTCTTCTCCACCCCGGGACGGAGCAGGTCTCTCTGCGTCCTCCAGGCCCAACCAACTGCACCGTAATCGAGCTGTGCAATGATCCACATTCGATTGGCGCCTGGTCTTCCCGAGGCCGTTGTGGGAAGGTCCCCAAGGCTGCATCCAGGCTCAGCGGGAAAATCAATTCTGCAACAGATTAATGACGTCACCCTGGGTGTCACAGAGGGGAGGGGTGGCCCGGGTGCTGAGTGCTTGTCGTTGTTTGCAGCGTGCTTGTGAGTTACACTTCACAGTGACTGACGAGCGCTTTCCTCTGTTTTACTTTAACTTGGGGAACACTAGACGGCAGTCTCTTTGCTTTGTTTCTCTGCTGCCGGGTACCTGGGCAGGTAGTTCCCGGGATGCAGGTGTAGCTGAGGCAGCGCCAGCCCCTCCGCATCCCAGCCTCTCGCTCCCATCTCGGGAGCCGGGGTCTCCATGCGTGTCCACAGCATAAGCGCGTGTTCTGGACACAGGTTGTTGGGAGTGAGCTCTGGGTGTCTGGGAGGTGCCCGACGCGACGTGGAGGAAAGGACCCTCCTCATGAGGCCACTGATGAGCTTCGCGTCAAAGGCAGCTCCGTACCCGCTCTCAAGTCCTGGTCAAAGCGCGTCTTGCCTTCTCGCAGCTGGAGCTGCCGTTTTGACACGGTCCTGCTTCCTGTTTACACCACAGGAAGCCAGAGAGCTGCTGCCACTGCTGCCGCCACAGGAAGACACACTGGGGACAGCCCCTCATGCCGCTGCAGGCTGCCCAGGACTGGTTGGCCCACAGACTGCGTCCTCCACGGAGGGTGAGCCAGGGCGCAGAAGAGCCAGCCCAGGTAAGCTTCAGTCGAGGTCTTCGGGAGGAAGGGCCTCCCGGAGAAAGGTCCCGGATGAGGTGGGAGCGTGGGCTGGCGGGGGGGCTGCGCATCGACACACCTGCTGGTCCCCACTGGGAAGGTGGCCGGGAGTCCCAGGCACAGGGCACAGGACTGGGCACATGCTGTCCAGGGCGGGAGCCTCCTGGCTGGCTTGTGGTGCGGCCGTGGTGGCCGGTCCAGATGGCCAGCTGGAGAATGGGCCCAGGAAGAGGTCCCAAGACACCCTACCCGGCTGTCCTGGCAGCTGCCCCCAGGGCACCAGCGTTCTAGTGTGCTGCGTTCAGCATTTCCAGGCTGAGAACGCAGGGTCACAAAAGCATGGATAGCCTTTTGTTGGGGGTCACCACCTCCATGAGGTGACAGCAAGGGTGTGTCCACATGGCGTGTCCGGCAGTGCTAAGACAGGACTTGAATATTTGGTGGCTTGCTAGACAGAGCATAAGGTCTGGAGTCAGGAAATCGGGGGCCTGCCCACCATTAACCACGATTCGGGGCACTTTGCTTTTCTGAGGCTTGATCCGCTCATCAGCAAAGTGCGGAGGGTCAGTAGAACCCCAGCGTACCCCAGCGTATGACTCATCGGCAGGGCGCATTGAGCGCTGGCTCCGGGAGGCCCGGCGCGAGGTGCGGGGAGAGAGAGAAGGGGACGACATGGCCCAGGTCCTGCCTCCCCGGAGCCCCTAATGGTGGCAGAGAGGAACATAGGTCGGCTGCAGACCGTGCGCGTGTCTAAGCTCGACAGACCTAGCACACCTCACCCAGAGCAGGTGCCTGCCGGGGAGGCTCCCCCACCGCGCTCACCGGTCCCTCAGGCAGCTTCACTGCGGAACACGCTGGCAAGCGCCTCAGCGTTTCGCTGGCGGGAGCCCCTGCGCCCAGTCTGCAAAGGGCTTTCCTGGGCACCTCTGCCCGCTGACTCACAGCAGCCCTTGCAGCCGAGCGGTTTGCAGGTGCGGACAGAGGCGGAGAGGCCAGCACGCCCTTGCCAACGCCCTGCAGTCAGCAGTGGCCGCCCAGGCCTTCTGGACCGGGGGGCTTCTCTTTGATATCATAACAGCCTGAGGCTCTGCGCAGAGCAGACGTTCACATGAGGACAGGGGGGATCCGAGTCGGTAAACTGGGTGGCATCCCTGAGGCCAGCACGCCCCGGAGCACACAGGCCAGCCTCTCTCTGTCCCTGGGGAGGAGTCAGAGGGACAGTCGCTCCTCCTCTCGCAGGGGGGGATGTGGGTTCAGTGCCGGCTTCTGAGAAAGGCCTGCGCGTGCCACCCTTTGTCGGGGGCTGGACCCGGCGGGGCTGCCGGAGGTCCTGCGGGCACAGGCGGGCCGCACACTGGAGTCCCAGCGCCCAGGCTGCCTCCCAGGTGTATTTGATCAGCGCCCAGAGGTGGGCGTCAGTGTTTTCTAAGCTCCCCCCCCCCGCCCCCGCCCCATTCCAGCATGTGGCCAAGGTTGAGAACCATTGTCATGGAACTTCTTTCCACTTGGAACCTTTTCATCAGCTCTCTCGGGAGGAAACACACTGCTTTGCTGAGCAGTGGCCTGTGTACCCGGAGGGGAGCAAACTCCCACGACTTCCGGGGCCAGGCAGACGGGTAAACGCGAAATGCGGACCCTGCGAGAGGGAGCGGGGCGGGGGAGCGTGCAGGGCGGTGGAAGCGGAGGCCGCCCGGGCGGTGCACGCTCGCCTTGCTTTTCAGTGACGTCGCTGGGCTGAGCCAAACACGGCTGCCGGTCCTGACCTTTGTCTCAGAAGCTTAAAACAGGGGAGAATTGCTTTGACTTTTCTGGTTTTGGTGAGTTATCTGGCAGGCTCCTTAGTGCAGTGAAATCGCCACGAACCTGGGGGGCTGCGAGACGCAGGGTCTCGCCCTGGCTCTGGCGTCTGGTGGCCTCTCACCGTCTCGGACTGTAAGACGCCAGGGATTGGGCCAGATATTCTGACAGCCCTCCCAGCACTAAAACACGGGGTGCTGTGACATTACCCCCCACTTCTGGTTCTTCTGTCCTGCCTGCTGGCACCTCGGTCAAGTATAGTACTTGGAGGTCACCCCTCTGGGTGTCCCCACTTCCGCTACTCTCCTCCTCTGGAACCTTCTTGCTGCTCAGCATTGACACCAGACTTCAGGACGGAAAACCGCAGTAAGATGTAACGTGCAGCTTTGGCCTTGCTTCTGTTCTCTAGGGACCCAAACGTCCCCAGTGAAACACCCCCTGCTCAAGAGGCAGGCTCGGATGGACTGTAGCTTCGACACCACAGCTGAAGACCCCTGGATTAGAATTTCTGACTGCATCAAAAACTTATTTAGTCCCATGATGAGTGACAACCATGGCCACGTGCCGCTACAGCCCAGCGTCAGCCTGGGCGAAGCAGATGGGACGCGGGGCCACCCGGACGGGACCCCGCTGAAGCTCGACGCGGCCAACGGAGCCCCCAAAGTCTACAAGTCGGCAGACAGCGGTGCTGGGAAGAAGGGTCCTCCCGTGGCCCCCAAGCCAGCCTGGTTTCGCCAAAGCCTGAAAGGTTTGAGGAGTCGTGCTCCAGACCCGAGAGGGCTGCCCGAGGCGGCCTCGTCCACCCAGCCGACACCCGCTCCCAGGGAGCCGCCAGGGCCGCGCGCGACGGCCTGCTTATCCATCAAGCAGAGGATCAGTTCCTTCGAAACCTTCGGCTCCGCTCGGCTGCCTGACAAGGGAGCCCAGAGACAGAGCCTCCAGCCCTCCCCCGGGGACGCAGCGAAGGCTCCTGGCAGGCAGGAGGGAGGGAGGTTTTCTCGCTTCTTGGGGTGGGGGGCTCCCCCGACTCCTGAGCGCCGGCAGCCGGAGCGAGAGCCCCTGTCCCGGGGGTCCCCTGCAGCCTCGGAGGCCGGAGACCCGGGTGTGCCTGAGTCCCCTCCCCCAGGCCGGCAGCCCAGCCAGAAAGCCCTCCCCTCTGACCCGGACCCGGACCCTCTCTCGAGGCTGCTGTCGGCACAGCTGGAGGACGCTCGAGCCCCCGTCCTCAAGATGCCGAGCCAGCGCGCGCGGAGCTTCCCCCTGACCAGGTCCCATTCCTGCGAGACGCGGCCGCTGGACGAGAAGAGCAGCAAACTGTACTCCATCAGCAGCCAAGTGTCGTCCGCCGTCATGAAATCCTTGCTGTGCCTTCCCGCCTCAGTCTCCTGCGGCCAGTCGCCCTGCGCCCCCAAGGAAGGGCCGCCTCCAACGCCGCCGTCCCACGAAGACCCCGCTGCAAACGGTTCTGCTGAAGCTCCGGCCTCGGACACAGGGTTCTCGCTCAAGTGAGTGTCTACGCCTGGCGTTTCTACGCTTCTCACCTTTCTTTGTTTTATAATTCTGTGTATCATTTACAGTTTCTCAGATGCATTGGTTAAAGCGTCGTTCCTCCTCTTCTGCGTGTGTGCCCGTGTCTGCTGAGTGTGGTGCGTGCGTGTGTGTCTGTAGGTGTTACGCCTCTGCCTTCTATGTATTTTTTTTAAGAGACAGGGTCTCGCTTTGTCACCCAGGCTGGAGTGCAGTGGCACAATCATAGCTCACTGCAGCCTCCAACTCCTGGACTCAAGCGATCGTCCTGCCTCAGCCTCCTGAGTAGCTGGGACCACAGGGCTGGTGCCACCACACCCAGCTACTTTTTAAAACTTTTTGTAGAGACAGAGTCTTGCTATGTTGTCCAGGCTGGTGTTGAACTCCTGCCTTAAGTGATCCTTCCGCCTCGGCCTCTCTGCCTTCTGTATTAAGGAGGAGTTTTCACATCTGGTCTCAGGAGGGCTGGGAGGTGGGGACTGGACTGGCCCCTGGGGAGTTACCCCGGGGATTTGGAAGGCTGATGGTACACATCTGAGATGTCTCTCTGTTACTCAGAAAGGCCAGAGTGACAGGAGATTTTCCCTTGGGAATTCTCACTGCTCCCCAAAGGAATTCACCTGGACTCTGCACGTGGGCTCGGCCCCTGGACGGGGAGTCGTGGTGCCTGGGTCCTAGTCCCAGTTCAGGCACAGACGTTGACTAGGATCAGGCTCCTCCCAGCTCACAGTGTCCTCTCAGCTGACATTAGAGGCGGATGAGCCCCGCTTTGCAGAACTGGGCTGGCCGAGGTGCCCCAGGGATTGTGCTGGAGGATGGGGCTTGGTGTTCCCTCTTTAATCGGAGCGGCTCTGCGTTGATGAGCTTCCGTATTGTTCTGCTGCTGCCGGGGGATGCCGGCGCCCCTCACCGACGTGTTGCGTCAGATAACAGGACGCACACAGGTGCTTAGCGTCGTGGCTGGAGTGCCGCAGTGGTGTGATAGGATGAGCCTTTACTGACATTGTCATTCACACTGTGCGTGGTTTCTCCCCGTAAAGCCTTTCTGAGCTGAGGGAGTACACAGTGGGTCTCACTGAGCCCAAGGAAGCTGATGGCGGGGACCCCTGCCCTCCGCAGCCTGGCCAGTCGGTCATCTCCATGCTGAGCTCCGAGGAGTTAAAAAAACTTATCGAGGAAGTGAAGGTTCTGGACGAGGCAACCTTGAAGGTAGGTTTCCTCCGTAAGCGCATACGGCCAGCGAGGGCTCACTGCGGCTGTGTGGTCACCTCGGCACAGCCCTGGGGAGCAGCTCGAGCAGCCCGTGCTCTCGGCGCTTGAGAAGGCAGCTGCCGCCAGACCCGGGTCTGTCCTCCCGTGGTGGTGGGGCACTCAAAACTTGGCCACAGGAAGACCTTTCTTAAAGGAGCTTTTTAGCATTCGAAGCACTCTCAGTACACTGACTTCCTGCATCTTTCTGACCGTTTGTAAATAGGAAAGTGAGGCCCAAGGCCGCAGAGCCCAGGTTTTCCGTCTCCAAGTTTAAGTTCGGTGCCGTTTCCACGTCCCAGGGCCCGCCGGCCTGGCGTCGGTCTCCGCTGGGCGCTGCGGGGGAGTGCGCTGCCCGTCGTAGGCGTCGCGGGGGACGAGAGCTCTCGCCCTGGGGCTTTCATTATTTCCGCTGCACACCTAGAGGCGCTGACCCCGGGGGCCCCGAGCTGCAGCCCAGTCATTCTGAAAGTCTCACTTCCCACGTGCTCTCTGAGCACGACTGGAGGTGTGTGAGCGAAACGTTTTAATGCATTTTTCTCTGCAGCAACTGGACAGCATCCACGTCACCATCCTGCACAAGGAGGAAGGTGCTGGCCTCGGGTTCAGCCTGGCAGGAGGGGCGGATCTGGAAAACAAAGTGATTACGGTGAGTGGCCCAGTGGGCACGTCCCAGCCAGCGGCAATGGCTCTGGGGGGACACCTGCCGGGAGGGGCTGGTGCCGGCGGGTGGTTGGGACAGGATCTCAGAGGCGAGCCGCCAGGCCCATCCTTTCCAAGGAGCAGAGGGTGGTCACCTATGTGACCCCATATTCAGCTCATCATGATCCTCAACACACTGGCTGCCACGTGAGTTGTATTTAACTCAGGTGGGTTTTGACCCCAGGGCCTTGTGAAGCAAAACCCTGCAGCTGGTTCGTGAAAATCTCACTTGTTGATGTTCTTATTGTTACAATTAATACTGACAATTAAAGTCTAAAAACGCTGATTGCGTTGCATATAACTCACACACAGAAAACAATAAAAATAACACATTAGAAAGGATCATTTTATTTTAATAAAACACCGTAGCCCTGGGGAAAAAATGTTTTTTTCCAGCATGGCCGTCCATGTGTTAATGAAGATCTCTGCACACCTAAAACAATTTTAATATATCAAAAGAAACTGGAATCATTTGTGGAGCTTTAAAAAAATTAGAGCTATCTCAGCTTCACACCAGAACTTTGGAATCTGAATTTTTTTGAGGTTGAAGCCCTAATGCTTACGTTTTTTAAGGTGCTGGGGGACATTTAAAAAATTCAAACCAAATTTTATTCAACATCATGTCTCTTCCTTTGGAGATACAGACTGGTAGTCTGTTGTTCACTAAGATGTAGACGAGAGTGATTTGTGAGCACAGGGACAGCTTTGCAAGGCTGGACCCGCAGAACTGACGCCCGGCGGTGCCGTGCCGCACAGCAGAGCTGACAGAGGAGCTTGGGCAGGCAGCACCCTGGCAAGGAGGTTGCTTCCCTGGTTTTGCTCCCTTGCACTGGGAGAATGTCACCCTGGATGACTGCGGAGCCGCCCTGACGGCTGGCTGAGCCCACGCTGGAGAGAGGAAGCAGTCACTGAACCTGTTCACAGACCACTAGCCGCAGTGCACACCTGGGGGCTTCCGCGCCCACGGTCCAGCCCTGTGCACTCGGTGCCTCCCCGGGCGGGGCCGGTGTGGAGGGCAGCAGACCTGAGTCGGGGCACCTTCTCCTGTGGGCCCCTTATTCTGGCTCAGCCAGTCTGATCAGCGCTGGGTGTGCCCGCAGGTCACCTGTCCCTGACTCAGAGGGTTCCTGGTCCTCCCGGCTGGGTGGAGCTGCGTGGCACGGCTGCTCCGTCCCCCCAGGCTGAGTGTGTTGTTGTCACCATGTCTGTGCTATCTCAGTGCGTCCTTCGTGTGGGCTGTGCTCGGCTCATCCAAATTTCCTTGCCCCGCTGGAAACAAATCCTCCAGTTCAGAGTGTCAACCACTAAACATGCCACGCCCCCTTGCAGTCGTAACTTGGCACAATCCCTGTCGGTCACTTCAGAGTCACCCATGTGTCAGCAGTGACTTCCCTGATTTCTTTCTGAGTTCTCTACCACAGCAAAAGCACCTAAAACCAGTTAAGGATCTATTTCTGTTACTGAACACATAGCTGGGTATTAAATAAATGTTCCTGACAGTGGTAGTTTACTTCCTACCTGAGCAGAAGCAAAGAGAGCTTGCCCGTGGGGACAGCACCGGGATCTCTCTCTCTGCCCAGAGCAGCGAGTTCTCGCCACGCATCTGGCCGGCCACCCCCGCGACCCTGTCCCCACTCAGCCACCAGCACAAAGCAGGACGTGCGGGCCGAGCACATGCACAAAAACTTCCTCTTTCTTCTTCTGTGTCTGAGCGTTTTTCGCCCGTTCCAGGTTCGCGAAAAAGGAACTGATGTGGGGCCCCACCCACGGCCAAGTGGGCACTCACGGAGCCGCCATCGAAATTCACTTCCCCACACCTTGGGTTGAAAAACTGGTAGCATTTATGCTTCTTTTACAGAGGAGGGCCTGGGGTTCTGAAAGGAGGTTCTGCTTCATGCTTGGGTCTCACAGCCTGGGCAGTCTAACCACCTCTGACCACACTGAATTTTTCTAACACCAAAACAGTTTAGAGAAACAAAGAGCCTTGTTCACATCATAAAAGCAAAACAACATGTAGCATGTTTTAGTGGTTGCCCATGTATGCTTTTACTGAATCCTCTTCATTATAATTTACCCCATTAAAGAGGCTGAAGCAAAGACATCTTTGAAGCAAGAGATCTTTTGTTTGTTTTGATCCCACATGTCTTGCAGAAAAGGGACCAGGGAGGAGCTTTAAAATGTCTAGGCTGTGGCTGGGCACAGTGGCTCACACCTGTAGTCCCAGCTACTCAGGAGGCCCAGGTGGGAGGATCACTTGAGCCCAGGAGTTCAAGACTAGCCTGGGCAACATAGTGAGACCACATCTCTATAAAATATTTTAAAAATTAGTCAGGTGTGATATCACACCTGTCATCCCAGCTACCTGGGAGGCTGAGGCAGGAGGATGGCTTGAGCCTAGAAGTTCGAGGCTGCAGTGAGCTATGATGACACCACTGCACCCCAGCCTGGGCAGCAGAGTGGGACCCTGTCTCTAAATAAAATAAAAAGCAAAAAATGATCAAAATTTCTAGACTGCCTAGGATAGCATTTCTCAAAACATGTTCTGCAGAAAATGGGACTTGAGAATTTCTCTATGAGAAAACAATCCTCTGTGGAAACTCCTGGGGAATCGCTGTATTAATACTCCTATTCTCAGAGCGCCGCCATGCAAATTCTCATGGCAGAGTCTCTGATGACTTTTTTACAAAGTAGACATTTTCAGAGTTTTTATTTGACCTGGTATTCCCTACGTTTCTTTGATCTTGGAAACCTTTTCTTATGTAACACCTCCTGATGTGCCATAGAACCAATCAGGGCTTCAAGAAAACCGCAGTGAGGAACGCAAGGCTCTGACCGGGATGGGGGACGAAGCCCGGGCGTTGTGTTGGAGGAGGTGGGGCTCGCTGGGCATCACTGGGTGGGGGGTCTCTGCATCGGGAAGAGACGGAGGGAATCTAGCCCCTGTGCCCGCAGCTCCGAGCTAGGACACAGTTGGGTTCCATTTTCTTTGGCCTGGAAATCCTCAGGGTGGACTGGTCAGGTCCTCCGCAGCAGGAGTGTGATGTGACGTGGGTGGTCTCTGGGTCCTGACCCTCTGCTCTGCTCAGGTTCACAGGGTGTTTCCCAACGGCTTGGCCTCGCAGGAAGGGACCATCCAGAAGGGCAACGAGGTGCTGTCCATCAACGGCAAGTCCCTCAAAGGGGCCACGCACAACGACGCCCTGGCCATCCTTCGGCAAGCTCGAGACCCGAGGCAAGCGGTGATTGTCACGAGGAAGCTGGCTCTGGAGGCCACGCCTGACCCGAGCTCCTCCACCGACCCTGCGGCCTCGGCCTCCGCGGCCAGCGACGTGTCTGTAGACTCTAGTAAGTTCTCCCAGCTCAGCGGAAGCCCCATGGGCCACATCACCTTTGGCCACCCGTGGCCAGCCCTGGTGGGCTGCTCAGTCATTTGTGCCCAGGAGCGTGCGGCCTGCCTGGTCCGCCGCCCGAGGTGTGTCTGTGTCTATCTGCGCAGGCGCACAGGCACAGCAGGCGGCAGCCGCCGGGCTCGCTCGAGGCCCCGGCATCTGTGCCCTGGGGCCGGGGGGCTGCCTAACTGAGCCCCTGTGTTTCCCAGCAGCAGAGGCCGCGGTCTGCACGGTGACCCTGGAGAAGACCTCTGCAGGGCTGGGCTTCAGCCTGGAAGGCGGGAAGGGCTCCCTGCACGGAGACAAGCCCCTCACCGTGAACAGGATTTTCAAAGGTGCGGCGTCTGCTCTGTGCTCTCGCCATGGCCCCAGCGGCTTCTGAGCACTTTCTGGGCTGTGTCGGTTTCTCACAGCCCCGTGTCCTCTTGCGTGGCGCGCTGGGCCTTTTAGGGTTCAGTTCTGCTCTTTCTACCTTTTCTCCTCTGCTCAGACCTCCTCCCTCCCCTGCCCACCCGATCCCTCTGTGTCACTGGGTCCTCCTTTTTTTTTTTTTTGAGACAGAGTTTCGCTCTGTTCCCCGGGCTAGAGTGCCGTGGAGTCAGCCTAGCTCACAGCAACCTCCACCTCCTGGGCTCAGGTGATCCTCCTGCCTCAGCCTCCCCAGGAGCTGGGACTACAGGCGTGCACCACCATGCCCGGCTAACTTTTTCTATTTTTAGTAGAGACGGGGTCTTGCTCTTGCTCGGGCTGGTCTCGAACTCCTGACCTGAAGGGATCCTCCCACCTCGGCCTTCCAAAGTGCTAGGATGACAGGCGTGAGCCACCACGCCCGGCCCACTGGGTTCTCTTGAGCGACTGAACCTGGGCTTGGTTCAGGTTGGCGGGGCCAGGACTGGGCCGAGGCAGTGAGACACTGGCCTGGGGTGCAAAATTTAAGGGGTGCCGAGATGCTCAGTAATCCAGAGCAATGCTATTTCAATGCAGTATCTTAAAAAAATCCAAATTAATCTTAAGAGCCATGGTGAACACAATGTCAGAGTTGAAATAAAGGCAGCGGCTTTGCCCTGCACGGCTCAGCCTCCCTTGCCTTGCCCTAGTCCTGGCCCTGCCGGCTCCTGCCAGTGTGTAAAATTTCATGTTCTGTTCATCGGGGATGGGGGTACGGCCAATCTGCCATGGGGGTCACTTGGATTTTTCTGTGAAAATCACGAATGGCTGTAGCTACCAGGTACAACCCCCCCGACTCTCTGCTGCTCCTCAGACCGGAAGCCCTCCAGGCACAGGGCAAGGGGCTGTGGAGAGACGGCGCAGGACGGGGGTCCTGCATCTGGTTCCAGTCCCGGCTGTGTCTCTAACGCTCTAACATGCCAAGTGACCATTCCCTTCTGGGCCTGAGTGTGTCCAGGACTCTGGGTACCGAGGCCCAAGGCCCTCCCAGCCCTGCACCCTGCCCTGCGTGAGCTCCCATTGCCGACTGGTTTTGTTCGAGGAAGTTCTGCTGCAGCTGTGGAAACCCAGAGGATAGCCCGAGGCTTCGTGGCAGTTCCCCCGGAACCCCGGCTAACTCCAGTTCTGCGAACGATATCTCTAACTTCTGAAGGTTGATTTGGAATGAGCAGGGGGTTCCAAGTCAAGAGACCTGATTCTAGTGTTAGTTCTGCCACTCACAGCAGCATGACCTTGGGCAAGGTCACTCTGGTAAAGTCACTCCTGGGCCCATCAGCTTCGTGGGTGGGCCTACAAACTGCAGGGCAGTGTGGTACTGAGAGATGTGGGTGCTGAAGCCGGGAAGTCTGGGTTCCGACCCCGGGGATCCTGTTGATAATAGTAGATAACCTCACGGGATCATTGCCACAAATGCAAAACAGCAGCGCGAGGCTGCTACAGTAGTTGCCCAACACACTTTAGCTGTGTCTTCATTATCATCACTCCCTTCTGCTCCGACTCAGTATTTGTGAAGACCATCTGTCCAATGGGTGGGGAATTTTCTTTCAATATAAATAGTAAAGTAGCACTGTTTCCACATGCAGCTTTGAAAGGCGGAGAGCCAGATAGGATTATTTCCTTTTTACATCAACACAGAGGCCTTCTCCGGGCCATGCAAAGCCAAAATCCCCGTGAAGATTTTCATGCAGATGTCACGGGCACCCTTCCCTCACCACCCAGCGCCGATGCCCTGGCCAGACGGGAAGACCAAATGTGCAGGGGGTGGGATGCTGGGTCAGTGCCCAAGAAGGGTCTGGGGAGGACTCAGTTCCCTGGAGTCCTCTGTGAACCGTTGCCGTCTCGCCAGGCTGTGGCGTGGAGCAGCCGGATGTCTAGGGACAGCATGGGCTCTACCTCCCCGAGGGCCCCAGCGGTTGGAGCCGGTGCCACAAACTCGGGGTCACGATGTTATGAGCTGCCTTGTTTTAAAACCACCAACAGGCCAGCTCCCAAGGGGCGAGCACCCCGTTCTCTTTCAGGCTGTCCTGGCTCCTTGGGGACTAAGGATAGAAAGTAACGTTCCTTGTTCCTCCATCACCGTGGAGACTGTTACCATCCTCTCCCCCATTTCAGGAGCAGCCTCGGAACAGAATGAGACGGTCCAGCCAGGAGACGAAATCTTGCACGTGGCTGGCACTGCCACGCAGGGTCTCACCCGGTTCGAAGCCTGGAACATCATCAAGGGATTGCCCGATGGGCCTGTCACACTTGTCATCAGGAGGACGGGCCTCCAGTCCAAGGGGACCACCGCCGCTGGGGACCCCTAGGCAGGACACCAGGCCGAAGCCAGAGCCGACAGCACGCGGCTCCCGTAAGTGCGGATTCTCAGGGTCTCTGCCCACCCCACCTGAGGGGGAAGCACAGGGCGCTTTCCCGTGGCTGCTGCCCAGGCCCAGGCCTTCTGGGACACCACCCAGCAAGAGGGTTGTCCCAAAAGTAAGGGCAGAGTCACACTGGGGTGGCTGACACAAACTGTAGACTGTATAGAGAGCTTGATGAAAATATTGCGGTGCCATTAATAAAATGGATGCATTACGATTCGATATAAAGTCCATGTCCTGCTTTGCAAAATGCTCCTAACCGGGCAACATTTCACCCCCAAACTGCAACATCTGTTTGTTTTTCTCATGCATCTGCAAGGTGGGCAGAGCTTGGAAGGAGCAGCTCATCTCTGCCCCATCGGGCGTCAGCTGCAGTCACGCAAAGGCTGGGGCCACGAAGGTTCACCGCTCGCACGAATGGTAGTGGATGGGGCTGCCGGCGGGGACCTGGCCTGGGGCTGCTGGCTGAGTGCTTACAGGTGGCCTCTCCCTGTGGCCCAGGCTTCCGCATGGCGCGGTGTCTGGGTTCCCAGGCGGCAGCCCGGGCGTGTGAGAGCCAGGTGGAAGCAGCACCTGCGTCTGCCCTGCCCCGCGAGTCACAGAGCGTCGGTCTCTGCACCCTGTCGGTGACGGCTGGCACAAACCCGCCCGGGGTTAAGGGGAGGGGAAACAACTGCTGGGCCACTTTCGGAAAATACAATCTGTCACACAAAACATTTGCCGAGCTGTCTGTGGTCGAGTTGGAGAAGTGACCCTTGGGTGGGGCAGGCGGCAGTGCCGGTGAGCACAGAGACTACACGGGAGGCTCGAAGCTCAGCGGGGCAGGTGTGCCGAGGGGATGAACCCCACGAACATCACAGGGTCAGATAAAAATTGCTGCCACTCACCTGCCACATGCCAAGCACTGCTCAAGCTTACATGGGCACTGTCTTTAGTGAGCGCAGCAGCTTCTAAAGTGCACGGTTCTGTGCCCGTGCCCTGATGTGGCCACCGAGACACGGGACAGTGTCCAGCTGGTGAGTGACAGGCAGGGATCGAGTCCGTTGTTCTGTGATTTGGTGACAGTAACAGGCCTACAGGCTTTAAGTGCGGAGCATTGCAGGGAAAATACCCGAGTGCCCGACCAAAGGGATATTTGGTTTGGTCATTTCTTAGTGCCTGGTTGCCAAGCTCAGGATAAGGAAATGTGACTTTGTGTCAGCAACGACCAGCAAGCCTTGCCAGGCCTGGGCCCTGCTCTCGTGAAGTAAGGACGGGGAGGCCTGCCGCCAACCACAGACGACACAGAGTAGCTGTGCCCGGGAAACGCCAACGGGACCATGTTAACGTAGGCCGGTGGCTTCGCCAGGGTCCACAGGAAGGTGAGAGCCTGTGTGCTGGCGGTGGACTCAGGAAACCCCGCTGGGGCCCTAACCTTCACGTGAAGCCCCTTAGTGACTCCCCGAGCGCAGCGTCAGCTCCTCCCCCGGAGGAACGGTGGCTGCGAGCAGGTTGTGTGCCGCCTTGCTCATCCCACCCTGGCCGCGTTCGCGGTGACAGCAGGGGGACCGGAACTCAGCAGCTGTGTCAGCTTTCTGCGTTTGACAGAGACACTGCAGATGAACGTGGTGACCAGCAGCAGATGTGACCCAGTCCCACAGCCACTCCCCAGGGCCTGGCGTGCGCCGGCACAGGGCCGAGCCAGGAGGCCTCGCGAGACAGTGGGCACAGCCCTGCCCACACCCCTGCTCCCCCTGCCCACGGTGGCGTTGTACAAGCCGGGAATTGTTCCAGTCTCGTCCAGCAGCCACACGGTGAACCTGGGGTCTCCCTCAAGACTGGAAGGGGGGACAGGGCAGAGCCGGGGCCCTGAGAGAGACCCCCTCGGAGACCAGGCCAGGCGAGTGTGTGGACGGGGCAGAAGTCACCTGCAGACTGGGCTGAGACCCAGGTGGGCCCAGGGTCCTCCCAGGGCCTGCTCCTGTCTCCGGCCGGAATTCGACGGCTGCCCCCTTGCTAGCTGAGACGGGGCCACCGAGGGCACAGCTACCAGGTTTCCTGCCTCCGGGCAGAGGGGCTGAGGGTCGGGAACCAGCGGGAGGGCCAGCTTGCGCTCAGACAACCCCTTCAGCGCTCACGCGGGCCCGGGAAACGCATCTGGATGTTTCCAGCCGGCCTCGAACACTGTGTGCGGGCCTCGTGCTCTCCCTCCGAGACAAGAATCAAACCAGAGATGTCTATCCAGGAGCACAATTTCTAGGGGCGGGGCTTGGGCCAAGCACATGTTTTCTGGCTCCTGACCCAGGACTCAAACCAGCCCGACCCGATGCCGCAGTCACCTGCAGGAGCAGTGTCGCCACTGGGCCCAGGGAGACGTGTCGCTGGCGGGCCGGCCTTCCACCCACGAGGCAGGGCTGCGCGGGGCTGGCGCCCACAGGGGCAGGCGTGACAGCTCTGGGCCGGTGCACCCAGAACCGGCCGGACTCAGAGACCAACTCACGAGGAGCTGACACAGAACTGTGCTTGGCACAGAGTAGGGACCCAGCAGGTACTCGCTGAGTGAACGAGTGAATTCTAAGCCAATTCGAGAATCTGATGAGGAGAAAAGGGAGTTGGCTGGCTGCTCTTACCCGCACGGTTGCGGGATGCATAGTTGCGCTAGAACACAGAACGAGGACGCTGCCTGCCCCTCGACACCGAGCTGCTGTGTTTTAAAGTTCGCTCACATCTTGGGACATTTAAGAGACAGTCACCCTAGGACTCTGAGGTGGGGAAGCGGTTACTATGTAACACAAGAGAAATGTTTTCCTTTTGGAGGAGCAAAGGCTGAGGACTCTGGAATTCCCTGCGCAGGGAACAGTAGCGGGGAACTGCAAAACGAAGGGACCCTGGTCAGACACGAGACCTTTGTTACAGGCAGGCGGTGGATGCACAGGGGAGGTTGCCGGGAAACGGCAGAGGGTCCCTCTCTGGACTGTGCAGCCAGACCGGAGAGAGAAAAAGGAAGTCACGGGGCTGCCAAGGCCCCGTCCAGGCGGCAACACTCTGCTCCCTTGCTCGGATGACACGCCGCGGGGGCATGAGCCCCTGGGCCGGTGCTGTCTTGCCGCAGGGTCTGGAACGAGGAGTTGAGCCGGGGCTGCTGGAGGAAGGCTGCGCTTCGTCCTTCCGGACAGCGACACGGCCCGGCCAGGCCCGCGGGCTGAGGACTCCTGCCTCGCTCGGCCTCTGCAACGGAGGACAAGGAAGGCCACCGCCCAGGGGAGGGAGAAGGGAGGCTCTTCTCAGCGTCCCCCGTAGACAGGAATCCTCGCTCGTTCAGTCACTTCTGAACGGGAGTCGCCCTCCGGGCTGCAGACGTGGCCTGGGACGGCTCCCGCTGCCCGGGTTCACCCGGGACGGGAATGTTAACTCGCAGAGGGGACACAGAGAGAAAAACAACCAATTCGAACGGAAGACACAACAAAAGGAGTATTAAAATTATTTTTCCTTAATGCTTATCCCAATTTTAAACCATCGCTTCCCAAGTTGACATCTTTTTAAGGGGAAAAATCTTGTGCCATGCTAAAATAATGGGGGTCTATACCAGAAGAATACATTTGGGGGTCTGGGGCACAGGTCTGAGCGAGCTCCAGGTGCTGAGAAGACATCGAGGCCTGGTTTTCAGTGCCGACGACGGTTCTCCCAGACGGACAGGGACACGTGGTCTCTGAGAGTGGCTGGCACCCGGAGGCTCTGGCATCACGCGGTGTGCGGGCCGGGGCTTGGTCCGCCCTGCCAGAGGGTGGCAGGGCTCCTCCCGCGCCGGCCCTGGGTGGAGAAGGAGGCGGTGGGCGGGCCGCTGTCCTCAGAGAGTCGCGGTGCTCCAGGGCTCTGGTGTCCCAGCAGTCGGAGCTCCGCAACGACGCACGGGAGCTCTTTGCCAGCAGGCGACGGCCTCACTCGTGGAACTTCTCCACCACCGTCCGCAGGTTGGCGTAAAACCCGGCCATGCTGCGGGGGAAGAAGGAGTCCACCACCTGCCGCGGGAGGTAGCCGCCGAGGTCGGTCTGGAAGAACGTGACGAGCCTGGTCTTGCTGGGCTCCCTGTGAAGCGACAGCGAGGTGGGTCACTGTCCGCGGCGGTGGGAGGGGCGCACACATGGGCCCCCCGTCCACAGGGGTCACACCTAACCCCCGCCCGGCTCACTGCCCGGGTCCCCTCTGGACCTGCGTATGCTCGGGATGGAAATGCGTCCTCTCGAGGACGCATCGCAGCCCCGCCAGGGGGGAGTCCCCACTCCCAGCCCCGGGAGGCAGTTTTCTGCTCTCCAATTCTTTCGGCGAACGCTTCCGGAGAACTGACTCTGCGCCAGGCCCGGGGGGAACCCGCGGGCGCTGCCCTCCCTCTGTTTAGGGTCTGACCCCCTGCGGGTTCTGGGACCCTTTCGAGGGGCCGGCAAGGTCGCGGCCATTTTCACAGCAACACTAAGACGTCATTGTCCCCAGTTCCATTCGTTCGCAAGCACACGGCGGAGCCTTCCAGAGGCCGCGGCGCGCGATACTGCCACGGACCCAACGCGGAGGCGGACGCGGACTTCTAGCAAGCCTGGCATGAAAGAAATTGGCAAAAATGTAAAAACTTTGCCACTCTTTCACTTTTTTTAGTTTCGAAAGATATAGTCATTTTCCATAAAAATGCTATTTATGTTAATATGTAATACGTTTTTATTATGATATTAAAATAAATATTTAAAGAATTCCCAGCGTTTATTTTAAAGACATTAAATAATGACAGCTACAACCGCCTAACAAAAGCCCTCCGGAGCCCTCGGTTACAGTCAAGGGTGTTGTGAAACCTCAGCCCACACTGTCAAGAACTGCTGGTTTAGGGAACCGGCAAACCACTTGAGCACAGGTGAGGGACTTTGCCCCTGAGTGGCAGGTGCCGGGAGCGGGAGGGGCGTGGGCCGGGCACGGAGGCCAGCCGGGAGGGGCGAGGCCGTCCTGCCGCCAACCTCGGCGTGGCCTGCAGCACCCAGCTGGCCCCGGGCCGAGGCTTGGCCTGTGGTGTGAGGGCGCTGAGGGGCAAGGCCACCCGCAGATTCAGATTTGGCAAGGGACACACGTAGGTGGAGACGGACACAACCGGGTAGGGACACGAGGGGCCTTCACTGTCACCAAGTTCTCGATGGCCAGGCCAGCAAAGGCAGTGCGGGCTTTGCCGAGACCACCTGGCGTCTTATCGGAACGGAGCCGTCAACGCCCCCAAAGCCTCATCAGGAACCGCAGGTGGCACCGCACCTGCCCATCAGATGTTCCCTGGCATCATGCAGGTGACCGGCTTGGAACTGGAGACCCTTTAAAGCCCCTCCTGCCCCTCCCAGTGGCACAGACTGGGCGGCAGCTGTGACGTCTGCATCCAAGGACTTCCTCACACCTCACAGCCCGGCACCGCCCGCCCGCCGCCTCCCTGCCCGTCCCGCCTGTGCCGGGGCCTCCGCCCTCTGCCTGCTCCTCCGTCCGCCACCGGGCTGGCAACCTCTGGCCTGGGGACGTGAACAGGAGAGGGAGGAATCTGAGTCAGTGACGTGTTCCCTGGGGGGAGGCAAAACGCGTGCGAGGCCACGTGGGAGGGAAAGCACGGTGCGTCACATGGGGTCGTGGTGAGTGGTGGCTCTTGCATGTCACATCATGTGACAATAACAGAAAGGGCAAATGGGGGCCCAGAGGAGAAGGCGGGGACGAGAGCACCCGGTACATTTGTCATAAGGACGTAACGAGATCACGCGGAGAGACTTGGCATTCTTCCCGCACACGGAGCGAGGGCTCCACGAATGACCCTGCAGCGCTGCCGCGGCTACAGGCAGACCCCTCACCGTGGAGCACCTCGCCCGTCCTGCGCGGCCGCCACCTCCGGCCTAGGCACCGCCGCACTGTCCCAGGGCCTTCGCGCTCGCATGGCCCCCCCACCCAGGGGCACCGCAGTGGCTAAACCCGAGTCCGAGCACGTCCTGCTCGAAACCCACCCCCGTGGCATCCCATCTTCCTCAGAGGAGAGCGGCCAGCTGCCCGCGCACCCAGTCCCCTTGCCAATGCCACGGCCTCGTCTGCCGTCCCCGGAGCGCCCGCCCCTGCTCCCATCTCTGGGACGATGCACCTGCCGGGGACGCTCCCTCTGCTGACAGGCCCTACACCCCGAGTTTTTGCTTTGCTCAAATGCCCTATCGGGGAGACCCCCGGACGACTCACTCTCACCGTTTCCTGGCACCGTGACCCGGCCCCAGTGTGCTCCACAGCACTTGACATCTGGTCATCACGAGCGAGGCCGCCTGACTCAGCCACTGGCATTTGTGTCCTGTCTGTCTCCTGCCCCCACCGGAGTCTAAGCCCCACGCGGGCAGACACTCGTCTGGTGTCAGAAGTCCGTTCCGGGTCAAGCGCAGGATCCGGAGCAGACAGCTGGTTTAGATCATGGCTCTTTTACTTCCTAGCTGTGTGATCTTGGCTGAGTTACTTAACTTCTCTGTGCCCAGTGTCCTTATCTAAAAAAATGGGGATAATAACAGTGCCTTGGGGTTTCATAAAGATGAGAATGAGTTAATTTATATAAAGTGCCTGAGACACAATAGTGCTGTGTCAGTGTCTGCTGCTGTTATTATTGTTAGTGTCGGCTGCATCTGTAGTGTCTAGAACAGACCTGTGTTCCCAGAGTGATAAAGGAATAAGGCCGTCATAGATCGCAGACCCACGGCCTCATGAGAACAGCGGCGTGCGGCAGGCTCCGGCAGAAAGCCCTACTGAGAACATGAAATGTTTTCATCAAGTGGACAAGAGTTGGCAGACTCAATACTTAACGTTAAAAGCCCCACATCAGCTGGGTTTTGTGGAACCCCAATGGCCCCACCTGCAAATCCACGTGATCACCTCTGCTGCCTGGCATGAGGCACGACGGTGCTCAGTATGTCGTGCCCGCTGCCCGAAAGAAGACAGGTACACGTTTCAGCCCCCACGAAGAAAGGGCTCTGGCTCTCATTCTGCAAACTCCTCCCCGTCAGACCTGGCACCATTGAGGGGTGAGCCTTGGCACCCGACTGACAAGGACACAAGGCAGAGGTTTGGTGCCCTCGCCCCAGCCAGGGGACCTGGGGCACCCGCGTATCGAGGGGACTAAACTGGGTGCAGGGGTGCGTGTGTGTGTGTGTGTGCGCGCGCACTGGAGCACAGCGATGCTATTTTCAAACTCAAAATTTTGTTATGTTGAAGAAAAATCACTCACAGCATGGTTTAAGAGCCAGCTTAGCAGGGGGTGGTCCTCAGAGGTGCTGGCTCTGGGCTTAGTAAAATCCCACAGCACCGAGGCTGGCTCCCGGGACAGTGTGTGGAGCACGGCCCCTTCCCTTCCTGCATCTGTACGGGGCCTGCAGGAAACACCAGGACACACCCACGGGTGCAATTTCTTTCACCGTCAACTTGGGTGGTTCCCGGGATGAACCAGTGGCCTTCAGGTAATTCCTTACACGGAAGTTCCTGGTAACACCCGGCCATGACTGTGCGGAAAGGAGCTCAGCTCCGAGGCGGGCCCACGGCGTGGCCTCAGGATTGCCCTTAGCGCTGAGCACCAGCCCATTGCGTGGCAAGGAGCCCTGATCACTGCGGTACGTGGTGGGGACAGCCACCTCGCAGCCACTCCAGGCTGGTGGATGGTGCCCGGAGAAGACTTGGAGCTCACACCCGACACTGCCAACCTCCTCACCTTTGACCCCAGACGCATCACTTAACCTCCCCAAACCTCAGTTTCCTCATCTGCTAAATAGGACCACGACATTTGCCTAATCTGCCTTACGGGGCTGGATGAAGGATTTCTCGCATCAAAAATAATAACACCTCCCACAATTCCTTCCCACGTGCCAGGTGCTTCCACGTATTATGCCACTGTTGTACACACGTGGAAGTGCATGGTGACATCAAGGCCTAAAGAGCTGTCAGGCGTTTCTACTCTTGTGAATCACAGTCAAAGTGCCACTTGCACAGGATGTCCCACAGGGAAGCCATGGTCGGGTCTGAGGCCTGTCCCTCCACTCAGGAAACGCTCCTTACCCCGGCAGAGGTTCACAGAAGCAACCGCAGGGATGGTTAAACCCTCGCACGAAGCCTGGCTTCGGGGGCCACGACGGATGCTCCACATGCGTAGCTGAAAGACAGTGCAGATGGCCAGTGAGCCGCAGCTTCGGAGCATCGGGCCGCCGTCACTGAGTGCCACAGAGCACTCAGACCCCACCCCCTGCAGCCCGAGAGTCTGCAAGGGACTCAAGCTGCACGGCCTCAAGTTCCCAGCCCACTGCCCTGACACTAACACTCACTCTCACGCACACACTCACACACATTCATGCATATACATGTGCACACTCTGGCTGACAGCTTTCCTAAGCCTGCCAGAATATTAGCAAAAAGAACATTCCAGAATGCAATGTTTGGCCATGGGAGAAGGCAGGTGCTCCTCTCAAATTTCAGCCAGAGAAGCGTGGATGTAGCCACTAACTCCTCCACATGGAAGACCTGGAGGCACGGCAGGGGCTGTGCAGGGAAGGGGCTGTGCAGGGAAGGGGCTGTGCAGGGAA
>RJWJ010018449.1:0-31611 GCA_004363605.1 Indri indri | reverse complement strand
TTTTAAAAATGCATTATTTTAAACAATAAAAGAAACTTGAGATTGATATTCTTATGGCTCAAGAAGGAATCTGAGGCTTGGAATTGTCATGTCATTGTACCTAAAAGGTAGTTATCAGGTTTAAAGTTAGGTTGGGCTAACTTTTAAGCCCATACTTAAATGACTTTATTAAACTCCTGCTGTTCAATTTCTTCTCTTGAACATATACACAAAGAAGGTTTTAATTTGGTAGCACTCGATTCTGGGGAGGAAAAATTGTACATGTCTCTGCATGTGTTGATAGAAAAAATAATGGAATTCAAGTCGCCCTCCATTCTGAAGCACCTTCAAGAATCTATAAGAAATTGAGAGGGAAATATGAGAGAGTAGATAGGGCTGGGATTGCAAGTATAGGTTCCATGGTCAGACAAGCTTTGTGTCTTCACTCCGTGATTTACTAGCTATGTGAATGATAGCTGTATTTGCTTCCAAGGTTGTGAGGATAAAATGACATGATACATGTGAGTTGTTTACCTCTGTGGTTGGCACCTACTAAAAGTTCACACTGTGATAGATCTCATCAGTAGTAATAGTAATAACATACAATGTATGGTGCACTTACTATGTACCGGGCACTGTTCTAAGTGACTTATGCGTTAATGCATTCAATCCTCACAACAATATCTTGAAGCAGGTGTTATTATTATTATGCCCATCATAAAGACAAGGAAACTGAAGCATGGAGGTGTTATGTACTTTATCCAAGGCCTCATGGTCAGTAAATGGTAGAGTCGGCAGTGGGGCTCCATAGACTGTATTGTCAGCCACCATGCTCTGCGGCCTCTCTAATGGTGGTGTACAACATTGTGCACACTTTGGGAAAGGAAGTGCCCAGTTCCTACAATGAGAGGTTAAGTCTGAAGGGCATTGGCAGCCAAGCCAGGGGATGATTTGGGATGCAGAGAAGAGGGTTGTCTTCCATTGAAAGCATCAAATATGGTTCAAAAATGACATAGAGGAGTGACATGGGCCTTTAGGTATGAGTCAAAATAGGTTCAGATGAGCAGTCAGGAAAATTTTCAGGTAGAATGACAATAGAGACATTTAAACTGTGTTGCTTGGGACTACTGAGCACATATCAATATGTATCTATGAAATCTCAATCATCCGACTGCAGCCCATCTGACTTCCCATGGCCTATACACGTGGTGCCAGGTATAGGGCTCAAACAGACCCACACCAAATTCAGCTCTACCACTCATGAGCCGTGGCCTTGACGTCTCCATCCCCATCTGTGGGTTGGTAAACGAGGTTATCAACTTACCTTACGGTGCCTTATGACTTGCCTCATGGCAATGCCAGGAGACTGAATGAGATGCCATAGCTACAGTGCCAGCATTGTGGCTGTCCTATTGCTGGGTTTCAGTAAGTTTGGCTTCCAGGCCAGGTCCTCACTCTGGCTTCCAAGTGAGACCTGTGAGAGTTCAGAGTGAAATTGGCTTGGTGAAGGTAAGTTTGCTCAGCCAAGGTTGTCCGCCCCTGATGCATGCCACTGTCAAGTTTGATTTGGTTTTCTCGCTCTGCACACCCTTGGAGTACATAGACCCACACCAAGCTCATGTAGAAAACGCATCCTAAATCACCTCTGAAGCATTCCTTTCCCAATGTTTTTCTAAAACCCTTTTAGAAACCCTTTTAGACTTCTAAAAGTCTTTCGATAGCAAAGAGAATGTTTACTGTTTCTGAAGGGCACATTTCTATGAGAGCAACTTTAGTGTCCCTGGAAAAGCTCTGACACACCATTTCTTCTCACCTGCTCATGTGACATGAGCCTTCTGAGAAGGGTTGTCAGATAAAATGCAAGATGCCTAGTTAAATTTACATTCAAGACAGATAACAAATATTTTTTTAAAGTATATGTAATATTTAGGATATACTTACACTTAAAATATTTGGGAATACTTATATTAAAATCATTTGTTGCTTATCTGAAATTAAAATTTAACTGGGTATCAGATATTTTTATTTGCTCTATCTGATAACAATACTTCTAAGGCCCCGCAAGTCCAGTGGGGTAGAATATCGGTTTTGGAATCAGATGGATCTGGGGGCTCAAATCTTCATACATTCAATTTATTGGCTGTGTGACCATGTCACTTAACCTCTCAGAGGTGAAAATTCCTTATACAGAGAACAAGGAGAATGATAGAGGAAGACATTCCTCTTCGAATTATTGAAAAGGTAAAGTGAAATAGGATAGGCTGAGATAACTGGCATACCTCCCGGTGCATAACAGAAGTGTCACACCCATAAAAGTAACTTTCTGTGTAGTTTGTTAAAGGACTTTGTGAATAGTATAACTCCCTAAAACTGTGTAGCCACATTATTGCTATTATTTTTGAATAAGAGCAATATTCCGGTGGGTAGGTGGTATATTTGTGATTGTAACTCGAGTGTCCAAACTCCCACTCCAGGGCTCTTTCTGTTGCCCTATTCTCTCTGGAAACCTTTGTTAAGGGGGTGGGGGGGACACAAACTCTGTAAAATAATTTAAAGAGGTTTATTCTGAGTCGAATATGTGTGACCATGGCCTGGGGAGCCATGTCTTGAGCAAGCGGTCCCAAGGTGGTTGGGTGTTTGGGTTACAGATTGGTTTTATACATTTTAGAGAGACAGAAATTGCAGGTAAAAATCATAAATCAGTACATGAAAGGTGTACATTGGTTTGGCCTGAAAAGTGGGACACCAAGAATGGGATGGGGTCACTTACAGGTTATACCTATTAGTGTAAGTTCAAAGGTAGGTTCAAAGATTGTTTGATTTGTAATTGGTTAAAGAAATAAAGCTTTATGCAAAGGCTTAAAATGTCTTAGGTTAAGATAAAGAAGTCTATTAATTAGAAATAAGGCACAATAGACCAACTCAAGTGATCTGTTAAGCCAATTAATGGCCTGCAGGTGATTCAACCTTTGCTCTGCATGGCCTCAGGTCCTGTTAATAATTCAGTATTATATTTTCCAAGGCTTGTCTGACCTCCCTTCCCTTCATGGCCAGGAACTCAGTCTTAAGGTTTTCCTGGGGTTCTCTTGGCAAAGAGGGAGTCCATTCAGCTGCCAGGGACCTCAGGATTTTTAGTTTATACCTTTCTTACACATGTAATTTTTGTCTTCAGTCAACTAGAATATGACTTAAAATTAAATTTATTTCCAAAGTTTCTCATGTGGCCCATGGCCACAGCTTGCTTCAAAGTAGGGAACGCGAAAGCAGGATTCCTCAGGAAAACACTTTTTCTTTCAGGTTTCTTTTGTTTCCAAAGATGGGAAATCAATTATAGGGGAAAGAAGGAGGGATATGGGGATAGTGGTGGTGGTGGAGCCAGGATCAGTCTCACTTGATTGATCTACAACATATGATCCACCTATACCATGAACATTGATCACCCATATAGTCTATAACATAGGATCTACAATAGCACTGATCATTGAATGTTAGCCATGAAGATGCTGTCATGCTTGGCATTAAATATTAATATATGAACTGCAGAAATCGCTCCACATCCTCAAGGTATGTGTCATGCTCAGTTTACAAAGGAGGAGATCCAGGCTTTGTATCATCATGTGATCCTCCCCCAAATTGCACAGCTTGTAAGTGGTGGAGTTAAAATTCCAACTCGAGCCTGACTCACACCAAAGGCCATTTCTTTTCTACTGCCCAAGGCAGTTTCTGCTTGTTTCCCCCAGTTTTTCTGACCAATGACAAAGAAACAAAGCATCTAGTTCATGAACCAAGAACATGTTTCTCCTGTTTCCCACCCCGCCTCCACGGTCTCTGAAAGGGGAGAAATAATGTCTTGTGAAATTTCTGTGGTCCCTTAGGGATGGTAGCCAGGAATGTTTGTCTCGTGGAACACACAATGCATGAAGTGCTCAGCATTTCACCTTCCACATTTTCTTAGCCACAAAAGCCATTCATTGCCACTGAGGCCCCAGTGTGTCTGATTTCTTGTTCCAAGCCTGAGAAACCCTCATAGGTCTTGCTCTGTTGGCTGAGGAGGTACTAGTGATTGAGACCAGCCAGGTCTAAGACAGGCCTGTCTCATTTATTTCTGTGTTGTGGTCTGGAGAGAAAGAGCTGGTCATTCTGACGATCGATGACCTACGTGTCCAGCCAACAGCTACCTGTGATGCCATAACATGACCCACACTCAGAGCAGAGGGTACTATAATGTGGTCATAGCAAAGTAAGAACAAGCACTTCTCTCTTGAGGTTCAGAGTCCACCAGTGGAGTGCACCAGATTACAACATTGTCATTGTGTCATTGTTGTAGCTGGCGTTGTCATCAGCAGTTAATACTTATGCATTCTATATCAAGTTATGGGAAAGTTCCAGGGACCTGTTTCAGGATAAGCAAGATACAGCCCTCTCCCTCATTAACCTCCAAAGTCTGGTGAGGGATACAGACACACAGACAGTATGAGAGGTGCTGAGATGTGCACAGGCACCTCCAAGAAGCCTGGCCTTGTGGGACAGGCCTCAGGGAAGCTGTTTACAGGAGGCAACATCTAAGTGAATCTTGAAAAATTAGAAACAGTTTCCCGTATGGAGAGATGGGAAAAGGCATGGAGCATACAGAGAACATGTGCAAAGACCCAGGGTTGCAAGAAACATTTTTTAAAACCTCTTCTTCACCTTGAAGCCCCATCTCATCTTGTATCAAATATAAACGCACACATACACACATCTCACACTGCAACTTCGATTTTCAATTGTGTCAAAGCAATTTCTATTATTTATCTAATTGAATCTTTATTATATTTAGATAGAATCATATGAGTTGAATTACAGTTGACTAGTTAAAGTGTATTATTTTGTGGCTGTTTCATGAAATGTTTATTCATTTTGATTTCACAGTTTTCTTTTCAAATAGATGATCTAATCCGTCTATGTTCTCCAGGCTTCAAATACTGGTGTTGGCTTCTGATGAAATCCTTGGCTGTAGCACTCAATCTGCAGTGCTGAGAAGATGAATCAGCTGGGAAAAGGAGCAGGACATTTTCAAGGAATTGCATGGGGCTCAGTTTACCCAAGGTGCGGACAGTGAATGGGGGAGAGATGGGGGACACTTCTTGAGACATGAAGGAAGGTAGGCAAGGACATTCAGGTGCTTGTATGTCAAGCTGAGGACTTTAGTCCAGGAGAAAAGGAGAGCCACTGAAGGTTTTTAAGCAGAGAAGTGACAACCATAGTTGCATTTTAGAAAAGTGACACTGGTTGGTGGTTTGGAGGACGCGCTGGAGATAAGGGGTGGAGAGAATGCTGCTGCAAAGCTCCAATCCCGAAAGCAGCAGGGAGGTGGAAGGAGGACACACAGGTGAGGGTGGAGCGGGGCCAATGGAAAGCAGATGCAATGGCTGCAAGCTGGAGAGGTGGCAGGTCTGGATCATGGGCCATGCTGAGTAGGGGGCTGTCAATGGGAGCAACCGACCGTGTGATGTGTGGGAACCTTTGCAGCAACCAGGTTGCTGGGACACCTCATCCATCCCAGGCTGCAACCAGAGGCTGAACGTATCCGTTAACGCCGTGGGGCTTTTCCTTTTGGAGGAAGGAAAACGTGAGGGCCAGGAATCTGACCTATGGCCCTGGCTGGGCAAAGGCCTATTGAATATGCTCGTTTAAATGTCAGCAGCCTTTTATTCTGTGGGAAACGTCTTTCGTTCTCAGCCCCTGGCATGTGTGTGTACCCCAGGAGGGAGTCAAAGGGTCATGGGTGATGCCAGAGTCCTCAATTCCTACTGTTCTTGGGCCTGAAATACGGAGGCAGGAAACTCCAGCATTGACAGTGGACATAAACAACACCCAATGGGCCCAGCAGATGCACGAGCAAAATGTCTTTTGTTCAGGCAAGAGGTCTGCCATAGTGTCGAACAGCAGAAATACCACGAGGAGGATGATGTCGACACCAGTGAGTGTTGACTGTGTGCTCATTACGTACTCGGCACTGTGCTGAGAACTTTATGCGTGGTCTCTCATTGAATCCTCAAAACTTTATGAGGTAGGTTAGGTTGCTTAGGGAGGATGGGGAATACCCCCAAAGTCACAGAGTTAGTAATAGGCCAAGGTGGGATTCTTACCCAGCTGCGAACTCTTGAGGCAGCTCTCATTTAATGTTTCTGTAATTATTGTTTTTCGGAATCATCTAGTTCAATGATTCTCAATCAGGAATGAATTCCCCCTCTTCCCCCCTCTGCTGCCCTCAACACAATGGACATTTGGCAAGATCTGAGATAGTTTTGATTGTCACAACTGGAGGTGGCGCATTGCTGCTGGCATCTGGTGGTGGAGGTAGAGATGCTACAAAACACCCTACAATGCACGGCCACTAGAACAAAGAATTACCTGGTCCAAAATGTCAACAGTTGAGAAACCCTGACCTAATGCTTAGAACAAGGTGAACATCCAACGAATATTTGCACAGTTTTGGAATGAACACTTAACTTCCCTCTACCCCATTCCCTTCCTTTCTTCTACATTCAGTTGTTTATTCATTTGTTCCTTCATTCAAGAAATTGCAATCCTCCCCAGAAGGTTTTAGTGCCTTTCTTGGTACAAACAGGTGGCTTGTCTTGGCTCAGCGCATCTTTTAATTGGAAAGGAAATCACACCCTGATGTTTTCACCTGGACGATAACTAGGCTTGGATAGAGAAAGTGTTCTTTCTTAGAACAATTGTGTGTATTTTGGTACTTCTTAAAAAATCACAGTTTGGGGTATTAGCTGGAAGGTCTAAGGGCAGCGCTGATCTCGAGGCACCATGTGTGTGTGTATATGGTGGATGCCCTGAGGACATCAGTCTGATCCCAGAGAAAACAATTAGAACCATGTGTTTCTTTCATTTACCACTGTTTTCAGAAGCCCTGCCAAAACATTTGAGTTGAAGACAAAGGGGACATTCATGCCCAGCAACCCACACTGGGGGAAGCAGAGGCCCTGGATGGAGAAAAGCAGGCAGTCTGCCGGCTCCCACCGTTAGGGCTTTATTAGTGGGGCAAACACAATTTAGGGAGTCAATGAGGAGGTCAAACATTGCCGTTAGTCAGAGAGGAATCCTCCGACGTAGCCCTCCCTCTGTGCCTGGGGAGCTTGGCATGGAAGGGCTCCCCACGTAATTAGTGTCCTTCTGAATGTGCAACGGCAGAAGCTCACAAGGAATTTCTGTGGCTATTTAATTATGGTTGAGTCTCTTTTGTCTTCACCCAGACTAGGGTCTGCCAGTCCAGTGCACTACCATGGGGGAGCTTTACAAAACTTCCTAATGAGTTGGCCTCCCATGTTTCTGTCATGTCCCAAGAATAAGAGAATTGTCTGTTTGCCCTAGAAAACTGACCAGTGGAAGTAGCAACCTACTGAACCTCAGGGACCTCTACAAGTAATGAGATTCTCATCAATACAGCAATTCAAACCGTGGCAGAAGAGTCTCTTGGCATGGAAATGTAGAGAGAATTCCAGAATGAAATTGAGAAAGAAGAAGAGGGAAGAGAGATTTAACTGGATTTAAGATGTCTTCCCCCACCCCAGATCTGGGATATTAAGCTTATAAATAAAAAAAGTCCTACGTGTAAAAAAATGCCTGGTACAGTGTAGGAGCTTAGTGTTTACCAAATGATTAATTGAATGGACAAACAAAAGAATAATTTTATTGTCCCTAGGCCCAGGGGATACTTAAATATTTTAGCATAAATTACCCATAGTAACATAAATATTCTTTCAGAAACGTAAGTTATGGATCAAATTTTCATTTAAAATTATTATTATTTTTTTTATTACGGAAAGAGTCCTTGGCTTCATGGGACCAATGGCTTTCTTTCCCTTTTATTTACTCTTGTCGTATACATTCTAAACTTCAGGAAAGATATTTGTGAAACGGTAATTTTGAGATCTTAGAAAAAGGATAAGCCAAAGAAATTATTGCTATTCTTTCCCTTGCAGAAGGTTACTGGGTAAGTGCTGAGTTGTAACAACTGGTATAGACAGCTGAATATAAAATCCCAAACAAAGGGCAGTCAAGCCCAAGGCAATATGTAAGTCCAAGGAAATTTCCTTGACTTTTTATTTTAAAGCAAAGGAGCTCAGGAGGCTGTGTGGGAGGTGAAGTTTAATGATGAGAAGTTCAGGGGTTTATATGGGCACCTATTCTGCCAATGACTTGCAAGGTGCCCTTGAGGGATTGCTTCCTCTCTGAACATCCAATTCTTCTCCTATAGAATGGTAATGGTAACGTCAGCCCAGCACCGTGTTTGAATATCATATGAGATATTGCACATGGATGCCATTTGCAGATTATATAACTCTTTTATTGCTATCTTTTTATGGTCATCTTATTTCAACATTCAACCCCAAACATTGGCTTTTGAGCTTGCAATACCTCTAAAACAGCTCCTCATTATAAAAATTCTATTACTTTCATATTAAACATCCTTCTTGAATGTGAACAATATAAGAATATTATTTTCATTAACTATCAAAAAATCCACACACTTTTATTTTGTTCTATTTACAGATATCTGCAAAAATAACCATGAAGTAGGAGAAAAGACCCTGGACCAAGTGATGGGGCACATGAGAGTTTGTGTTATTCTTTTTCCTAACTTTCTTTTTTCTTTCTTTACATCTTTTCTTTCTTTTTTTCCTTCCTCCCTTTCTTCCTCCTCTTCCACTCCCTGCATTTACATGACAAGCGTACATTATATCCTGTGATATAAACTTTATAAGATCAAAACAAAATATCAAATGTGTCTTGACCAGGCTGGGTGGAATGGGATGTCAAGAGAGGCTTTTTGGAAAAGGAAATGCCTAGTTTGTGTTTTGAAAGTGCAACAGGAGTTTGGAGGAAAAGAAAGGGTAGGCTGAGGAAACTTCATGTGGTTTCGTAGAAATGAAGGAAAGGGTGTTTATAAGCACATTCCAAGAAATAAGACAAAAAAGATAGAGAAATACCTGATTGGGAAGGGCTGTCTCAGCCATGAAGTATTTTGATTTCATTTGAGCGTTGCAGGAAACCATGGAAGAGCTTAAAGTCAGGGTAGTGATGTGATCCAACTGGTATTTTGAGAAATCATCTGTCTTCTATTGGGAACGCCAGGAGAGTGGGGAGACTGGAGCCAGGAAGACCAGTTTGGGGGTGAGGCAATGTCCTAAGTGAAAGACAGTGGCCAGGATTCAGGCAAGGACGTGGAGAAAGAGAAGAGGGCACCTGAGAACAGGTACAGTGGCACTTCAGACACGACCAGCCGGAGGGCTATCTGCAGGGTCAGGGGAGGGTGGAGCGTTTCCTTGTTTTGTCCTACCTCAAGCTATTTGCAGGACAAATTTTTCCTCTTTTAACACTATTTTTCTAATGTATATAACAGCAAGTTTTTATAGTTTACTTTTAGAAAGCAATGTGTCTTTAGGGACCATATGTCTCCATCATCTGCTGGAGAACATTCTAGATAAAGGGATAATTAGTTTGTTTATTGGTTTGTTTTTACAGATGAGACAACATTTTAAGAAATGCATACGTTGGACATCTTTTCTTTCTGTTTTCTATATGTGGAAGCAAGCACCTCCATCATCTTGTGTAGATCATAGCAGGTCAAGTAAGGAACAGGATTTAATGGGCCAGTTTGCCTGAAAATTTGTAACCTTTTGTGATAAAAATTTTTGTCAGTCCTCATTAGACAATCTAGATAATGCGCAGTAATACTTTGGTTGTAACCTAAAATATTACGATGAGGCTCTTTGACACCAAATTCACCAGAATTGACACCTTAAGTTGACCCTTTTCCCTTATCTTTTTTTCCCCTAATGTTATATACACTCATCTATTCCTGTGGTATCGTTTTTATCACCTACAATTCAAAAGCTATTGTTTCAGACAGGTTAGAAACAGCTGAAGTCCATTGGGATATATTTGCAACTTCCTGCGGGTCTTGATATCCAGAAAAGATATTTCTTTTGAATGTATTTCTTATCTATTTAAAGATAATCTCTCCCCAACCCTCTATCTCTACCACAGTCTCTCTCATTTGACCTTACCCGGGAGCCCAATCTTGGGGGTGTTATGAGTGGAGCTAGATCCATATTCTGATTCTGTATTTCCAAAGATACGTTAATAAGGCTGTTTATGGAAGGGGCTATCCAAGCTTGTGGAAAGCTCAAAGTTGCCCTTTGGAGCAACCAAATGGTTCTTTCCAGAATCAAACCCAAAGACTTGTCTTTCCTTAGAAACATGGATTACTGCCTCTTTCAAATCTTTCAGCTCACACTTACTGTGTAATTTGGGGCATATTGTTTGATGACTAAACCTCAAATTCCTCACTTATAAAATGGAAATAATAAGGTATAATTTTTAGAGGTGTTTTGTAGATTCAATCTCTAATATAGGGCTTGGTAGTCATGTGTATCAGTCAGGATAGGTTAGGTTCTGAGGCAGTAACAATCAAACGCCACTTCTCAGGGGCTTAAAACAACAAATAATTATTTCTTGTGCATGCTACACGGCCAATCAAGTTTGAGAAGGGCCTCTGCTCTCTGAATCCTGCAAGGATCCAATCTGATGGAGACCCGTCCACCTTAAGACATCATCGTCTCAATATCAGACTTTAGAGTGACTCAGGCAACTTATGGTCAATCACATTCCATTAGATAAGGTAAGTCACACGGCCATGCTGTACTTCAAAGGTATGGAGGAATATAATCTTCCCATGTTCCTGCATGGATAACAGAACTAGAAACATTGGTGTGCACAAAAATGTCTGCTTAAGGATCTAAACAGTTTAGCCAACTTCCACTTGCAAAAATGCATCAGTATGCACAAAAGTAAGAGAAGAATTTTTTAACTCAAATGCACATGTTTACGAAAATCATATTTGGGGTGTGTGTGGGTGTGTGTATGGTGGGGCATGAATTGGGTACCTGTGTGCTGTGTATGGTGGGGGCTGGAGAGGTGAGGAAGGCATAAGAAATATAATGACAACAGATATTGACTTTGGGTTGTGTTAATGATATGCCGGTTTTCTATAAATTTCAAGAGGTTAATGGAATAAATAATTAATCTCAAAATTCACTTAAGGATGCATTTTGGATATGTATTAAAGCAAACCCAATGTAAGCTATCTAATACCCCCAAAGAACTCACTGGCTCCCAAGAGGAGCTGAAACTCTTACAGAGAAAGCAGGGGAGGAAATCTAGTAACTTTCCCCACGGTCCTTTGTAGCTATCATCACGATGTACGGCAGTGCCTTGGTGTTTATGGAGTTATATAGCTGCGCCATTAGCTGTGTGCTGTCAGGCAAGTTGCATCGCCTTTCTGGGAATCATTTTCCTCAAATGTAAACCAAGAACAGTGATATCCTATTTGGCTTCACAATCTTGTACTTAACCCCAAAATCCCCTTAAGTATCATTGAGGCTCCGAGTGACAGGGAGCTTATGCCGTTGACAATGAGGCCCATTTCATTCCTGGGCTGTGCTAACTGCTAGCAAGTTCTTTCTTATGTTCGGTTGGAATCTGTTTTCCATTGCTCATTCAGGACACGGATACACCTTCTGCACTATGCCAATCCATCAAGAAGGCAGTGTATCCCCTTAATTCTGCCCATATATAATCTAAACTTTTCCATTTCTTTTATCCTGCGGTGGTATACATGTTAAACCATTTAAGAACTTTTTTTTCTTTAACTATAACAAATGAACTGGTTATCACATGTGTTCTGAACCACTGCTAATGAGCCTTATATAAAATAATAAGGGAAAAGGATGAAGGAAAATGAAAAAATCAGCTCTGTGTGCTCTGTGTGTGTGTGTATTACAGTCTTTATTTCTGTGGCTGCTCCTCAGGTCATGGTTGCTATTTATAACTTCTTTCCTCTGCTATTGACTCCACACTAACTTTCCCCTTATCCATTATCTCCACTAATCAATGTTCTTTGCCAGGTGGGTAAACCTAATCTTTATTCCTCTATGGTCTAAATACTTATAAATACTTAGTTGTTTTGCCTTCTGTCTTAGTTGCCGCAATTTCTTTTCTTTCTTTTTTTTTTTTTTGAGACAAGATCTCACCCTGTTACCCAGGCTGGAGTGCAAGGGTGTGATCATAGCTCACTGCAGCCTCAAACTCTTGGTCTCAAATGATCCTCCTGCCTCAGCCTCCTGAACGGCTGGGACTACAGGTGCGTGGTTAATTTTTAAATTCGTTTTAGAGATGGAGTCTTGCTGTGTTACCCAGGCTGATCTCAAACTCTTGAGAATCCTCTTGCCTTGGTCTCTCAAAGTGCTGGGATTGCAGGCATGAACCACCGCACCTGGCTATGTCCCACAGTGAGGGGTGGGGAATTCAATTTTGTGCATAAATTCGAGGAATTTTTACACGACACTTAATAACAGCAAATAATAACAAAAAGCAGGATAAAATATTTGCGTATAGAAAGTAACCTTATGAAGACAAAGAAAAGCCTATACATGAGAAAAAATAAAAGCCTGAAAGAACCCCATGTCTAATCAGTCATCAAACCTTTTCATTTGCTCTTCCTAAATACCTCCTGAATCTGTGAACTTCTCTCCTTCTCCATCACTCCCGTCTTTACCCAGCCATTGTTACTTCTCCTGTGGGGGACAGAAACAGCCTCTCCCCAGGAACCCTTGCCTCGCTCGGATGCATTCTCTACCCTACAGTCAGAGGGATTTTTTAAAATATGAATTTGATTATAGAATTTTTCCTGCTTAAAACTGTTCAATGGCTTTTCATTTCTTAAAGAGCGAGTTCCAAAATCTTTAATGTGCCTAAGAAAAGGCTATCCGTGACTTGGCCACAGCAAACCTCTCCAGCCTCATCATTTCTTGTCCTGCCTTCCCCAGCTACTCTGGGTTCACAGTCGGTCCTGCTTTCTGTTCAGTGGCTTCTGCTCATGGGCACTAAGCCCTTAACCCTGAATGTTATCCGTGGCGAGCTTTAGGCAACAGGCTGTGCATATTTTCATGTCTTTCCTCCTCTTGTCCTGTTTCTGTTTTGCTTTCCTAAATATTCTTCCTAGAATGAGAACCTCCGTTAAGTAAAATATAATTAATACCAAAATAATAAACGCCTTCTAAGTGATATTTTTCATTTTACTCCACAGACTAGGAGGATTTACAAAAGGCAAATCATTTCAAGGGTTGACTAATCAGACGAAGAATTTCAGGCAGAATGCCTACCACTGCACAGAAAGAAAAAGAGACTAAGGATCCGTGTCACCCATTTATAATTATTTCATAATTATAAAACAAGTTGAGAAAACATTACCATAACGCTGACAGGACTCAGAATAAATCTTCATAAAAGAACACTACGTGGTCCCTATGACAAGAGTGAAGGAGGGGTGCCCTCCCCTTTTTCATGGTTTGGAGTGGAAGAGCTGCCCCCCACCCAGGACTCACCCTGTAGCCGCCTGCCTTCCACCCCCAGGTGATCTCAACAGGAATTCCTGCTGGTGAATTCCCCAGGCTCCCAGGGAGGGAGCAAAATCCTAGGTCTGTCACAGCTCCGATGCTGCCAACAGAATTTTTAATCCATAAAAAAGGTCTTTAGATTTATTTTTTCAAATTTTTTATAATTCAGTAGAAAAGACAATTTTTAGATCCTGTTTCTTCCATGTCATTTAAGTCCATTCACAGTAATTAAAAAATGTTGGAAATGGCCAGACAGTCTCACACCTGTCCCTCCACTGGGTTGGTATGTCAGTGGTGCCTCCTTTTTCCCCTCAGACTCCTATTACAGCTCTCCTAATCTACGGGCTCTATTAGAGAGGGTGCTTTCCCAGACAGCAGAGGTCTCCAAGATGAATGCTTGTATCATACTATGCAATGTATCACTGGACTCCAAGGAAAGACATAAGCAATCCATGGTTTACTGATCAACTGATTTCAAGGTGGTAGGCATGGACTCAGAAAAGGGTTTTCAGCTTCTGTAACCACATGAATACTTCCTAGGTGCCAGCAGCAACTTTAGATGCTAGCTCCATTATTACTTCCCCAGGGATGTCTTCCTGGATCTCCTTGATCAGCTCAAATTGCCCTATTATAGGCTCTCATAACCACATCCTCTCATTATACATTTACTTGTGTGATGTCTTTGTGTGTGTGTCTCTCTCATTACACTGAAAGCTCCACAAAGATGGGAATTATAGCCTTCCTTTTTTATTCGTTCACTCCCTCCCTTTGTGTTTTTATTCACCATTATATGGCCAATGTCTAACCCAGCACAAGGCACATGGCAGGGGTTCAGTAGACTCTTGTTGAATGAACGAATAGATAAAGCTTACTCAAGGAGTTCTAATTTAGGTAATAGTGCAGCTTGTGTTGGACTAATCATCCCAGAGGAAACAATAAAAAATTATGGTCACAATATAAGAGAAAACAACTGGAGGAACAAAAGAGTAACCAAAAGAAGGCATAAACCACTAAAGATTTGATCCTTGTAAACAGGGAGCCACACTGGGTATGATGCACATTTATTTTTCCCTTGAGGACGCACTAATAGTTAGAGTATGGCAGCTAGAACTCAGGCCACAACCTTTTGGGTAAGAAGACAGAGTTTTTGAATTTCCAGAGATCCTGGAACTTTGAGGAGGAAAATTCTCAAAAAGAATACAGCTACAGAGAGGAAGCTCCCAAAATCAATATATAGTTGTCCTTCCATATCTGCAGGGTTCTAGGACCCCGCTTCCCAGATACTGAAATCTGCAGATACTCAAGTCCCTTATATAAAATGGCGTAGTATTTGCACATGACCCATGTACATCCTTATACTTTAAATCATCTCTAGATGTGCTTATAATACCTAATAAAATGTAAATGCTATGTAATTGTTATACTGTATTTATTTTTTAATTTGTATTACTTTATGTTGTATTGTTTTTTTTTTCAAATATTTTTGATCTGTAGTTGGTTGAATCTGTGAACACAGAACTGTGGATACAGAGGGCCAACTGAATGAATTCCTCTCCCATCTTAGTCTGACTCCTTAACTATGCATATCTGGATGAGATTCCATGGATCCCAGAGGCAAAATTAACAGCTTGAAGGATGAAAGAACTAAGCAGAGATTTAATCTGCTGCTCGCCAAAGAGGAGTAAGAGTTTGGAGTTAGAATTCCTTTATGTAAGAGGGGTCTGTAAATATCTTTGGCTTTGCATTGAAACTCTAGAAAGGTCATTCCTTAGAAAGTAAAGACTACTTCTGAGAACTAAGACATTTGCCCTAGGACTAAGGGCAAAACCAACATAGTACCACCCAAACAAAGCCTAAAACTAAGCTGCTGCAGGATCAAGATGATCTGTGACTAATATATTCCACTTCTAGAACAAATAAGCAACATGGTTCCAAATAAGTTAGCATAATTAAGAGTCTACACAACATATTAAAAATAATGCCTAACACACAACTTAAAAAAATCACTGGATGTATGAAGAAACAGGACAACACGACCCTTGGTCATGAGGAAACGAGTCAATAAAAACAGACCCACTAATGACCAAAGATTAGAATTAGCAGCCAATCGCTTTAAAATAACCAGTATAAGAATGTTAAATAAATAGATACAATAAATAAAGAAATGGAGAATTGTAGAAAAGATATGGAAACTTTTTAAAAAAGCAATCAAATAGAGATCTTAAATAGATAAATAAAACAGCAAAAATAAAAAATTAATTTGATAAGATTAACAGCAGATATGGTCCAACAAAAGAAGGTACTGATAGACTTAAAGACACATTATTAAAATTCATTCAGATTAAGAGGAGAGACAGAGAAAGACTGAAAAACCAAAAAAAAAAAAAAAAAAAAAAAAAAAAAAAAAAAAAAAAAAAAAAAAAAAAAAAAAAAAAAAAAAAAAAAAAAAAAAAAAAAAAAAAAAAAAAAAAAAAAAAAAAAAAAAAAGCCCCAAAATACCGAAAAACAAAAATCTGCAATTGAGTCCCAGAAGAAGAGGAGCGTGGAAATTGGATAGAAAAAAAGAATTTGAAGACATATTGGTCAAACCATTTCGAAATTTGATAAAAAATATCAACCCACAGATTCAAGAAGTCCAGAAAACTCTGGTTAGCATAAATACAAGGAAATGGCTGGGCACAGTGGCTCACATCTGTAATCCTAGCACTCTGGGAGGCCAAGGCAGGAGGATCACTTGAGGTCAGGAGTTTGAGACCAGCCTGAGCAAGAGTGAGACCCCATCTCTACTAAAACCAGAAAAAATTAGCTGGGTATGGTGGCTCACACCTGTAGTCCCACCTACTCGGAAGACTGAGGCAAAAGAATCACTTAAGGCCAGGAGTTTGAGGTTGCTATGAGCTAGGCTGATGCCACTGCACTCTAGCCTGGGCAACAGAGTGAGACTCTTGTCTAAAAAATAAATAAATAAAAATAAATAAATAACTAAATATAAAGAAAAATCACACCTGAACACAGTATAGTCGAACTGTTATCAACAAAGTACAAGAAAAAGCCTTAAAAGTATAGGGGACAGGGTGGACATATGCAAGAGGATCCGAAGAAGAATGACAGCAGATTTATTACTAAAAAAGAAAAAAAGAAAAACAGTGGAAGCAAGAAGATAAAGGGATGACATCTTCAAGTGTCAGGACAGGGGATGAGGCGTAGGGAGGCACTATCAGACAGATTGCTTCGCCAAGTAAAAGTGTCTTTTTATAAATGAGGAAAAAAATAAAGACATTTTTCAGATAAGCTTTAGACAGAAGCTGAGAAAATATATTCAGACTCACACTACCAGAAAGGCTCAAGAAAGCTCTTCAGGCTGAATGTAAATAATACCAAATGAACATTTGAAGCTAAAAGGAAGTAAAGAAGAATACTAGAAATTGTAAATATGAAAAGCTATTTTTCCTTTTTCAAATGTCATAAAATGTAATGGACTGTTTAGAGCAAAAATATTAACAAAGTGGTGGTTTCCAACAAAGGAGAAGTAAAATGTGATGATAGCACCAAGAGACAATGAGACAGTACTGTTCAAAGATTTTACATTATATATGAAGTGATATATTATAATGTTAATTTAATATAGACATAGATAACTTAAGGATGAATATTGTTATCATTAGAGCAACCATTAATGAAAAGAACTGAATGAAAACAAAGCAGCTGATAGAGGAGAAAGGTTAAACAAACAAAATCCCCAAAACTTGATTAACTCAAGAGAAGACAGGAAACATGGAATAAAACAACCAAGAACTAAATAGTAAATAGAAAGCTGCTATATTTAATCCAAATTATATTAGTACTTAAATGCAAATGAATTAAACATTCTAAAAAAAAGGCAGGGGTTATCATACTGGATATAAAAGAAGAATCAAGTACTTGTTGTTTTTAAGAGATACACGTTAGCTATAAAAGACACAGATGGATTGAATGCAAAAAGATAGAAAAATGATGAACAGACTCTCAGTCCCCGTATGAATATAAATATGAAGAAGCTCATATTGCATGTCAGGCAAAGTAGACTTCAAAGCAGAGAATTTTGTCATGTATAAAGGGTATTATTTCAAAATGATAATGGGTCAATTATTCAGGGATACCTATAAATTCTAAATGTGTATGCAATGAATAACAACAGTCGAAAACAAATAAAGAAAAAATTGACAAAAGTAAATGGACAAATAGACAAATACAGTACATAGTCAATAATTTTAGTGCCACTCAATTACAGTTGATGGAACAAGTAGACAACAATGCAGAAAGAATGTGGAAGACTTGAAAACAATGTTAACCAACTTGAGTGTACTGACATTTGCAGAACATGTACCCAGCAACTTCAGGATGCATATCCTCTTCAAGTGCATATGGGACATTCATAAAGATAAGCTATTTGCTGGCCCTTAAAACAAGTCTCAATGAATGTCAACTGTCTGGAATCATGGAGTATATTCTCTGACAAGAGTAGAATAACATTTTACATCCATAACAATAAGATATCTGGAAAATCTCCCAATATTTGGAAAGAGAAGAAGAAATCGAAAGGAAGATTAAATATATTTTGATGCAAATGATAATAAAAATGTAAATATTAAAATTTGTCAGAAGTAACTAAAGAAATGTTCAGAGATAAATGTATAGCTTTAAATGTTTGCATTCAAAAAGGATAGGTTTAAAATCGGTGATCTATGCTTCTACTATATGAAGCAAGTAAAAGAGCAAACTAATTTCAAAATAAGCAAAAAATAGGAAATAATAAAGATGAGATCAGAAATCATGACAGAAAATAGACCAATAGTGACCAATATTGACCACTAGACAAAGTGAACAATGTCAAAGTTTGTTCTATCATAGGATTTCGAGATCAACTAAGGAAAAAAGAGAAAATATAAATTACTCATAACAGTATGATAGAGAAATGACTTTTGTTAGTGATTTCCAGACCCTTCCCAGGGTTGATAACTTGCTAAGAGGACTCACAGGACTCAGTACACAGTTGTACTCACAACTAAGATTTTGTTTTACCATGTGTCATGGTTTACATGCCCTTCCAAAATTCCGGTGTTGAAACATAACGACCAATGTGATGGTATTAAGAGGTGGGGCCTTTAAGAGGTTATTAGGTCATGAGGGCTCCTCCCCTTGTGAATGGGATTAGGCGTGGTTATAAAAGGGCTTGGCAGAGGAGTTGTCTCTCACCCTTCCACCTTATGCCCTGTGACAACATTCCTCCAGAGGACGCAGCAACAAGGTGCCTTCTTGGAAGCAGACAACAGCCCTCGCCAAACAGCTGAACTTGCTGGTACCTTGATTTTGAACTTTTCTACCTCAAGAATTGTGAAAATTAAACTTCTGTTCTCTATAAATTACCCAGTCTATGGTTTTCTGTTATAGCAGCACAAACAGACTAAGACACAGCAAAAGAACACAAAACAAAATCAGCGAAGGGAAAAAGTACATAGGGTGAAGCCCAGAGGAAGCTAGATGCAAGGTTCAAGAGTCCTTTCTCAGTGGAGTCACACAGGACACGCTTAGTTCCCCCACAATGATTAGTGATGACACATGTGAAGTATCTAATGATCTCATTAGAGGTCAGTATCTAGGGTTTGTAATGGGGACTATTCACATAGGTAGTCTCTGTCTAGCATATACCAAAATTTCAGACTCCCAGAAGGAAAGTAAGTATTCAGCATAAACCATATCGTTTGTACAGTTTAGATACAGCAAGTCACTCTTATCAGATCGGGTGGCAAGGACCCTCCCGAAATCAAAGTTTCCAGATGCTGGCCAAGGGCAATGTTCGATAGCAGTTATTTCAAATAACAACAGTCTGATCTTCTGTGTAACTCCATTCTGCACAACTAGATACCCTAAAAATATAGCAAAACTAACAGCTTTATACCAACATCAGAATGATAGAGGAGAAATAATTACAGATCCTATAAATATTACAAAACTACAACTTGGTGTCTATATATTTGTCAACTGATATAAAATGGCAAATTTCTTGAAAGTGACAACATATTAAGACTAAAACACGAAAAAATATGAATAGATATGTATCTTTCACAGAAATTGAGTTAGGAAAACACCTATCGACAAAGAAAAATCTAGACTCATATGGTCCCTTTGGAAAGTTCTATAAAACATTTAAGGAAGAAGTAAGACTAATCTCACAAACTCTTTCAGAAAATAGAGGATTGGGGAACACTTCCGATCTATTTTATGAGGTTAATATTACTCTGATACCAAAACCTGCCAAGAATAAGACAATAAAATTATAGTCCAATATCCCTCATGATTATAAATGCAAAAGTCCTTAACAGTATGTTAGGAAATTAACCCAGAAATAAATAAAATATATCACTGGGGTTAATCACAGGTTTGTAAGGTTGGTTTAGCATGCCCAAAACAACCAATGTTACTTACCACATTTTATTAAATACATAGAAAAAACAAACTGTTTTCCTTTACTCTCATACTACTCTCAATACTTGCCTTCTGACACCAGAAATATAGCTTTTCCCACGACGAGCAATTGCCCAGTTTTCTGGGGGCACCAAAAAGGTGTCCTATAATTCAATTCTGACACTATCTACCTGGAGTTGGCATAAACCCCACCGGTGAAGGGCTCAGTCCCATGAGACTTCCCCTTACTTCAGAAACCAATCCTAAGTGGTAGGCTTTAGGTTACCCATAACTCCTGTCTGACTTGGATACTAACCAGAGGTTCACCAGGACTCCCTCCTAATGTTCAATCATTTTCTAGAACAGCCACAGGACTCAGGGAAACACTTACTTATGTTTACTGGTTGATTATGTAATAAAGGATATGATAAAGGTTACAGAAGAACCATCAGATTAGGAGATACAGAGAGTGAAGTCCCTAAAGGTCCTGGGCACAGGTGCTTCTGTGTTGTCGAGCTGGGGTGTGCCACCCTCTTGGCCATGGATGTATTCACCAAGCTGGTGGATCTCCTATTTTAGGGACTTTTATGAAGGCTTCATCATGTATATGGGATTGATTATTAACTCAATCTTTAGCTTCCCTCCCCTCCTTGGAGGACGGAGGTTGGGGCTGAAAGTTCCAAACTTTTAATCACGGCTTGGTTTTCAGGTGATCAGCCCCTCTCCAGGAGCCCACTAACTGTCCCCTATTAGAATGTTCCTATAACCAGGAAATCCAAGGGATTTAGGAGTTCTATGTCAGGAACCAGGGTCAAAGACCAAATATTAAAATAGAAGATTTCCTTAGCACTCCTATCAGTCACAGAATGGAGAATCTGAAAATAAACTCACATTTATATGTTCAACTGATTTTGATAAAGGTGTCAAGGCTAATAATTCAATGGGAAAAGGAGAAAGTCTTCAAGAAATAGGGTTGGACCAACTAAATATTTGTATGGAAAAAATAGGGTACCTCAATCCTCACCCCATTCCATTTATAAAAATTAATTTGAGCTTGATCATACACCTAAGCATAAAAATGAATATTATAACTCTTCTACAAGAAACATAAGAGAATATCTTTGTGCTCTAAGGTAGGTGAAGATTTCTTATTTAGGACTCAAGGGGCACTATTCATAAAGGAAAAAATATTTAATTGGCATTTAGGAAAATTAATATCTTCTGTTCTTGATAAAAAACACCACCAAGAAAGTACATATACAAGTCACAGACAGGGAGAAATATTTCCAAAGATTTATGTCCAAAGTATACATAGAGCTCTTATAGTTCAATAATAAAACATCAAATAACCAAATAAGAAAATGGACAAATTACTTGCCAAAGCATGTATGCAATTAGCCAGTAAGTATATAAGAAGATGTATCATCTTCAGGGAAGTTCAAATCAAAACACCAAGAGATATTACTTTGCACACATCAGAATGGCTAAAATTAACAAGACTGACAATACCAAGGGGTTGGTGAGGATGTAGTATACCCTGGAACTCTCTTACATTGCTGACGGGAGTGTAAAATAACTCAACTATGTTGAGAAACAATTTGGTAGCTTCTTTATAAAGCCAAAAATACACCTACCCTATGATTCAGAAATACTACTCTTAGATAGTCACCAAAGTAAAATGAACATATATTAATATTTCCACAAAAAGATTTTTTAAAGAATGTTCATAATAGCTTTATTCATAATAGCCAGAAAACTTTTATTAGCAAAATGGATAAGCAAACTGTGATGATATATTCTTATAATGGAAAACGAACCTAACTTCTACTATACACAACAACAGAGACAAATCTTACAGGCATTCTTCTGAAAGAAGCCAGACATAAAATAACCCAAAGTGTATGATTCTATTTATACAAAGTTTTAGAACAAGCAAAATTGACCTTGTGGTCATGGAAATCAGAACAGTGATTGCCCCTGGAAGGGGGGTGGTGTGAGGTGAGTATTGACTGATAAGGGTGGGGGAAACTTTCTGGGGTGACGAAAATATTCTATATTGTGATTGGGATGGTGGTTATATAGAAAATACATTTTTCAAAATCCCATGAGCTGCATACTTCAAATTGGAGAATTTTGTTTTATGTAAATAATAATCCAGTTAGACAAAAAAAAAAAAAAAAAAAATTGTCTTTCTGGGGTCAGGTTGGTGAAGAACAAGCTGGGTCAGGTTCCTCCAAGCCAGGATTCTTGGTTCTAAACCCCAGGCTCTTTCTTTCTCGTCTGTCTCCTCCTGAGAAGTCCTCACCTTGGGGAAGGAAGACCTTGGCGTGACATCCACGTTTTCTCAGTCCTTCCTCTGACCCAGGGCTCCAACAGCCCATCCCACGGACATCTGCTGAGAGCCTTTCTCCACTGCCGACTCCACACCAGGTTCTTTGACAAAAGCCTCCCTGCTGGAATAATTTCCTTCCTTGTGCCCATGTGCTCTTGCAAATTTGTGGCTGATTTCTCCCAGGGGAACAATCTTCACTTAAAGTCAAAGCCACCGAGGGGCTCCACTAATCTCAGAAGCATTTATAGAGCTGAATGCTGTGTTTTTATTCCCAAGGTGATGTTCCCAGAACTACCAAGCCTGCCTCGAGCATGCAGTCAAACAGGCACCACTTTGCTAAGGTATGTCTATACCTGTTAGGTGACCCTGAGCCCAGCTAATAAGATAATGTGTTGTCCCGAGTTCCTCACTCTCTATGGGATACAAATGGCATATTCTTGCTTCCTGAAATCCCCACCAGCCACGTACAGGGATGAAAAGTTTATATCCTGATCACAGTCCCCTTAGGCACACGGTCACCTCCCTTCCCTTCCTCCTTCACAGACAATCACTAATGATATTTTCTCTCTGGACTGACACCTGCCTTATTAGGAACCTACTCCACTCAGCAGCGGCACCTGAGCAGGCCTGGGGCCTGCAGGCTGCCTGAGGCAAGTGGAGCCCGATAGGGAAATGACTCAGAGAGACAGTTCAGAAAATCAGAATTGAGATTCAGAGCCTTCTGAATGGTTATGTCCCAGAGGGATACGTGATGATCCACGGGTATTTTCAGTCACTCAATTTGATTTTATTTTGGGATTTTGCTGGTCGTTGTGTAATGGAATATAACAAGCTTTCTTGCCTTAGGTGCATGTGGTTTGCATTTGGGAGAGCCCCTTCCTACAGGCGGATACGTTCACAGGCTGCCGGAGTTTGGAAGCCGGAAAACAAAGTCCGGAGGAGGGCCACCTTCTGTCAGCTCTTTGCAGATCAGGGTAGAAGGGCAGGGATCCCATGGCTGCCTGTGTCTCAGGCAAGAGCTGCGAGGACAGGAAATGCCACATGGAGTTTGCATGGGCAGAACGTTGAGCAGGGGACTTGAAAGGCGCTTTGTCATAATTAGAGAAACAGTCATGCAAACAGAAGTTTCTCCCCTCCCCCTGAGACATTCTGCTACTGGGAAAATTCAAGACATTCTGGGAACCTGATGTCTTTTAACTTTTCCCAGGCTGGCAGCTCCAGGGAGTCCAGTTTGTGGACATGGGGGGACACCCAGTGCATGACTCAAGCAGAGAGAACACAAGCTTCTAGTTCTGACCCCAAAGTGGAGTTTCAAATGCGGTGCTGATCTGCAGTCCTCGAGCTCAGTGCTGGGGACCAGGATGTGCCACAGATCTCTCTGCTGCCTGTCCTCAGCATGTGGCTTCTGTTATCTTTGTCTTCCAGCCACCAGCCTGGCTACTATGGGCCAGCTGTGGCCAGAGAGGGAAACAGAATGGTAGCTGACATCAGAAGAGCAGGTTGTCCACCTTGAGAAAATGTGACAGGAAGCATAGTGACCAGCCACTGGGCAATGTCGAGCAGCACTGGAATAAAGCCAGGTGCAGGAGTTAGGCAGTTGTGTATTTGAATCCCAACTTTGCCTCTTGCTAGCTGTGTGGCTTTGGGAAAAATTATTGGCCTTTCTGAGTCTATTGTTTCTTCCTTGATGAACCAGGGAAAATATATTTTATGTGGTTGTTATGAGAATCCAAGTAGACAATGGATGTAATAAAGTACTCAACTCTGTGCTTGGCACATAGATCAGCCATGAAATAAGTAGTGATCTTTGGTTTAATAAGTTTAATTTTGAGTCATTAAACCTGAGTTTGAGACAAGCTTTTGTCTGAAGAATCTTTCAAATGTCACTTTCTTCACTTACAAGACAAAGAAAGTAATGCCCGAATCATGGACATATTACACCTCTGAGAAGTCTTCCCGGATCCCCCACCACATGGAGTCTGGCTTTCCAGACTTCAATGTGCTCTTAAGTGTGGCCTTTTGACTGAATCCAAATTTTACGGAACAAATCCTTTTGTTAAAAAGGGTGCAGTGGAGAAAGATGAAGCTTTTCTTGCCTCTTTTGGTGCTTAAAAAAGAACGATCTTGAAATCAGAAAGCCACAGGTTGCCCACCCCAAGGTCTCTGGACCACACTTTGAGTAGTGAGGATGGAAAATTTATCATTCTTTCCTTTGTGTGTGTCCACATCATCATGGTACTCATATGCATGTTTGGGGATGTGTGTGTGTTTTCCTGTGTCTCCCATGTATCTGGGGACACTTATGGGACAGGGACCATCTCTCATCATTTGTCTTTCATCTCTCCATTGTTCACAGATGTGTCCACCATTGCCTGACGCTCCAGATGACTTTCACAGGCAGAAAGGTTGCAGCTGCTTCCTTCCCCTGTCCACTCTGCGATGCTTTGACTCAAGTTGCCCACTGTAATCTGGGATGGGAAAGCCCAGCTACATCCCCTAGATAACTCCATTGTTCCATCTTGGGTCCCCACCGCTGTCATTCTTTCTCAGAACCCAGTGTCCCCAGGACTGCCTTGCACACAGACAGAACTTTCTCTTCACCCCCATCCCTGCCATGCTGGCTTCTAGAATTCCGTCCTGGGCTTTGTGCCCAGGATCCAGCGTCCCTTCAGGCTAGAGCCTGCTACTGTCTGCTCATGGAGCTATGGGCCAAGCCCCCGGACAGGGAATCATTGCCCACCCCAAGGACCCCTCAGAGTTGATCCCCTTTGACCCCCGTCCTGTACCTGTGGTCAGTGCTTGGAATCCGATTCAGCTCTCACCATCCTGTGTAGCTTGGTCGGAGTCCTGAGCTGGACCAACAGAACATGTCCACTGCAGTCCAACCCCCCAACCACCCACCGCTTGGCTCCTATCACTTTCGGGCTGGCAGAATCCCCTAAAGTGAGCGGAGTTACAGACCAGAGAATCACCAGGTTGTTGGAAGAATGGCTGGAATAGGGGGAGAAGTGATGTATTTTTAAGGGAGAGAGAAGGAATAAACAGGGAAATCTCTTCTTCGGGCTTACCAAGGTGCTCAAGTGTCCAGGGATAGGCGTGAGAGAGTGAATGGTAAGAGTCATAGGAAGCTTTCACACCCGGTGCCTCGTCCAGGGCTCCTTCCGGCTCGGACAGCACCGCCCCCCACACGCACGCACGCACCCACGCACGCACGCACCCTCGCACGCACGCACACCTGCACATGCGCACATCCTCACATGCGCACACACGCACATGCGCACATACTGTCTCGCTCACCTTCACTTGGCGACAGCCACAACATCAGCTACGTGTCTCCTTTACAGACCCCACTCATGTCACTTTCAATTTTGTTTGCGTCTCACTCTGGGCTTCTCTGTCTCTTTCATCCCTCCCTGCTCGTCTCTCTTTCTCTGCATTATCCTCTCCCTCGGCGCCTTCCTCCCTGTTTCTCTGCCCCCTACCCTTCTGTTTCTCTGCCCTGCTGCATCCTTCCCTGCGCTTCCTCCCAGGACTCTATTCGTTTCTCTTCTCTGTGCTTTTCCCTGAGTTCCACCTGCTTTCTCTGGTTCTCTTTCTCACTTGGGCTCTTTCTTTCTCCCTTGTTCCATCTCCCAGCGTCCCTGGAGCTCCCTGTCTCAGGTTGTGAGCGTATTTTCCATCTTCACACACCCAAACTCAGCTGGAGAAGAACAACAGGGAATGGGCTGACTCTTATCCTTCTCCAAAGCCTGAAAATATGGCCTCAAGCCTTGGAGCTGGCCACGTGTTTGCCGACCAGTAGATCTCCTTGCTTTGTGGCAGGAGAGTCTCTGGGAGGCCCTGTCCAGCACATGGAGATTAGACAGCTCGCATCAGGGATGCTCACAGCTAAGACAGACGTACACCCTTCTCAGGTGTCAGTTTCCAAACCTCCTTGAAAACACAAACACATCCTTGCACCCCTCCTCCTGTCCCTTTCCGAGAGGGACTAATTCTCCTTTTCTTATGGCTTCACTTTCATTGTCTGCACTGAGGGTCTCTCTGGAGGATGGGGCTTGTTTCTGTTTTCTTCACCCTTCCCAGATAATTCTCTGTAATAAGAAAAAAATGTTATGAAACATATTAAATGAGAGTGTTGGGCTAAGTCATCTTTAGGACTCACCTTTACGGCACCTACATTCAATGATAGTTCCTGACTTTGCCAACTCAAAAGCAAACAAAGAAAAAGACATAGGGTGTGCAGGGGCAGATTTAGGTTTCTACACTGAGAAAAGCCATTCTCTATGGAAAGGGCCTCTGCTTCTCTCTGGGCTTTGGGCTTAGAGGGAAGAATCTAGGGCTTGTGATCAGTATTTTAGAAACATTTTAAAGCAAGAACAACTGATTAGTGGATTTTTGTCACCTGCCCAAGCAATCATTTGGCTGCTCTCAGCTTGTCTCCCAAGGAGCCAAGAAGCTTCTCTATAAGGGACAGGATGGTAGAGCATTTAAATGGTCTAGCTGTGTTCAGTGAATGATCAGAATCCTGTGGATTTTGCAGGTAACACCAAGAATACCAAAGATGTTCTGTACATGAGAAGACTTACCTTTTTTTTTGTTTCTTGAGTCCTTTTACGAGAGGGGGGCAATGTCTATAGTATTTGCTTATAGGACACTTTCTCTTATAGCATCACCAAAACAAAATGTCCAGTCTAATTTCCACGTGCATGCCTTAGCTGTATATTACATTATCTTGCAATTAGCACTAGGATGGGCGATCAGGGCGGGCACAATGATATTGCTGTGAGTGACCTATTATTATCTGCAGATTACATTTTACATGGAAATTAAATAAATTCTGGCAGAGCTCTGGGGCCAAGGAGAGAAGAAAATACCGCATTGTTCAGTTCCCCGAGCTAGAGGGACTGCACGTGGTGATAAAGAGACCTGTGTTTGTGCAAACGAGGCGTGGGCTTCCAGTTTGAAAGATGCATTTGTTACACCAAAGCTCGAAATAGGAAATATGTGTGGGCAGGGACGACAGAGACAAAAGGGGAGAAAACTAATTATTACTACCACTGCATTCGCGTATGGGGGTATTTTTATAATGTGTTAAACTACTTCTGTTGGGAAAATGTTTGTCATGTCAGTGGGAATGAAGCTTTACCCTTAGAGGGGGTATTCTAAGGCATCAACACTTTTGGCTCGGTGAGATTTTTTTTTGTTCTTGAAATTATCTCCTGCTCTCTGCTCTCTGCTTGCCTTTCAACAAGCAACGTCTTTAGAACATCATCTTCTCTCTCCCCACAACCCCGATCATGCCTGTGCCCTTTATTCTCTCAATAACCGTGCCTTTAGTTTTCTTTCTCAAGCATATTGCAGGTGTCAATACTAAATAAAAATAAAGAGTGAGAAGCAAAATACCACTGCCTGGAGTCAGAGTGGTTTTGGGAAAGGACATTTTAGGAAACTATAAAGAGTCCTTATCTTGCATGGGACAACATAGCATCAACCAAGTGCTCTGGAATATGGTGAAATCACTGAAGTAGCCTTGTCCTACTGGGGACTTCAGTTCTGCCCAATGATCCCAGTGATCAAATGTTTGACCAAATTATTACGCTCCCACATCAAGAAATAATCTGAAGAATTAACTAGAATTAGTTAGAAGCATGCCTTTGACTTGACAAAGTATCCGTCAGGTACTGTCGAACCAAAAAAAGCACAATACAGAAAAATGTGTACTATGTGATTGCTTTTCTGGAGACAATTATATAACTTTAATACATGTATATGCCTTTATATAAGTCTGTATGTATTTGCTTTTAAGCCAAATATAGTAACATTCATTTGCAAATATAGTAACATCTATTTGCTTTTAAGCCAAATATAGTAACATTCATTTTGATTCCAAATATATTAACACAAAGTAATATTTTAAAATATTATTACGCACTTGCCATCCTTCATTGGAGGCTCTATTTTTGCATTGTTTAATTGCATTGTTATTGATACACAATAATTACACATATTTATGGGGGACATGTGATATTTTGATACATGAATACAGTGTGTAATAAGCAAGCCAGAGTAATTGGACTATCCAACACCTTAAACGTTAATCATTTCTATGGGACAGATTCCCGGGATTGGTATTGCTGTGTTGAAGAGTATGTATATTTCTAGGTTGAATAAATGTTGCCAGGTTGCTCACAATAGGCATTAACAATTCTGATTTCCATGCGTAATATATGAGAGTACACATTTTCTTATATCGCTGCCAAAATGGCTGTTTTTAAATTTTAAGAAATTACCAGTCATAGGCATAAATTATTATTTCACTGTTAGTTTAATTGGCATGCCTCTGGCTCCGAATTTGGGCATATTTAAATGTTTGTGAGCCATTTTCATTTGTTCTCCTGTGTGTTGTTTATTCATAACTTTGTCTAGTATTCCCCAATAGAAACCCTTTGGAGTTTAAGTTTACTTTAAATATTGTAGTATAAGCCCCATGACACCTGCAATGAAAAGATATTTGGAAAATATTATTTTCGTATTAGCTTTCTGTGTACTGTATTGTGCTATAAAATATATTTTATAATTTTACCTAAACTAATGTGTTTATATTTTATTTATTTATTAATTTATTTATTATTTTTTGTTTATTCAGGATATTTTGGGGGTACAAACATTTCGGTTACATGTAATGTTGTTTGCCCCGCCCAAACCAGGGATACAAGCATGTCCCTCCCCCATACAGTGCATTCTGCTTTCATTAGTTGTGGGTTTACCCTCCCCACCCACCCCTGACTGCCACTCAGTGAGTATTACTACCATGTGAACACCTTAGTGTTCTTTAGTTAGTACCAATTTGATGGTGAGTACATGTGGTGCATGTTTTTCCGTCTTTGTGATACCTTACTTCAAAGGATGGGCTCAATCTCTATGCAGGATAATGTAAGAGGTGCTAGATCACCATTGCTTTTTGTAGTTGAATAGTATTCCATGGTATACATATACCACATTTTATTAATCCACTCATGTATTCATGGGAACTTGGGTTATTTCCACCCAATATCCCTGATGAACATGAATGTAAAAATCCTTAATAAAATGCTAACAAACCAAATCCAACAGCACATCAAAAAGATAATATACCTATTTCTTCCAAAAATCTTGCTAGTCAACCAAAGAGTTATTGCTCAAAGAAAAGACAAAGTCATACATAACACATTTATACTCCGAGTCTTTTATTTAATCCAAATCATTCCTGCATGAGGCAGTTAGAGACAGCATAAAGAACTGAGGAATGTAAGTGATTGGGCCAAGATCACACACCCAGCGAGAGGTAAAGGAAAACTTGGATGTTCGAGAAAGGGCAGTGAACTTAGAAGCGGGTAAGCTCGTAGTAGCAGTGTCTCTGTCTTTTAGCAGGGGCTTTGTGTCCCCGAGATAGTATCTTGGTGTCACTGAATCTGTGTCTAGCTGTCCTAGGTCCTCTTTGTCTCCAAATTGTAGGATGTTTAGTTCCCATGTGGAGTTAATAGGAGAGAGTTCTCAGAATGATCTGAATGTGTACAAGGGAGAGAGTCGTTTATTCCTTAAACTTAACCCTGTGCGAAAGGGCATTCCATTGTATTAACTCTCGGGGCAATTTGCAGACTGCATCCTGCGCGGCTGTGTCTTCCCAATGACAGACATGGTTCTGAGCTTTTCAAATGCTGAGAATGATCTGGGTGGGTAATGTCAGCTGATTATGAATTTCTGGTGTGTGGCCCACAGCTATTGGTAATGAATCAGGCTGCTACACAAGGGGACTTTTGATCAAGAGCACATTTCTGCATAATGAGAAGTAAAGTAGTGCAGATTAATGGTGTCAGCCTTTTAATGGGACCTGGGACAATGGCTGGGTGACGGATCCTTTTTGCAGCGAGCAGCCCAGTCTCTCCCTCCCAGACTTACATCAAGGGGAGCCCAAGGGGAGCCACGGAAAGGTCACTGTGACTCTGCTTGACAGGTGTTGGCACAAGAGTCTCCTCTTTGGGCCACCTCTTCTTTGTTTCAGACCTTTTCCCCATTGAATGTGACACTCAGACCAAGAGACAGAAAACTGTCCAGGGTTGGGATATTAAAGCACCACCACTAAACAACTTACAAGGGGAATGAATTGTCACTGGGTAGTGTTGGGCTCACTAACATGGTCCTTGCTAAGCAAAGAAGACTGAAAACCAGTGAAGGGTGACCCATCTTCATGTCTGGGTGACAGTAGCACACCTGACCTGTCCTCTACCTGAACTTTGTTGCCTGTTAGTCAAATCTGGAAGAGAAAAACCTGGCAGCATTCACGCACGTAAATAGCTCGTAAGTAGCAGGTCAGGGCCAAGGTGAAGGTCAAGGCATTCTGTGAGGTTTGGACTATTGCTGTCAATACCAGATAGTATTTATTACGCATGTATAGGGTGCTTTTCAGACGCACATATTTTGCATTTATCATTTCAGTTAATCATCTCCTCACAATGTAGGTATTAGTATCCCCATTTTATGGTTGAGAAACTGGAGGCTCTGGATGTTTAGTTGCCTTTGAAATTACATGGCTAGCAATAGCAGCAGCAGCAATAATCATGTTCATAATTGGTGACATTTATGTAGCTCTTGTTATGAGCCATGCACTCTTCTAAGGGCTTTTTATGTATGTATGAGTTTGTTTGATGATCACAGTAATGCTACAAGATTGGTCATTGTATTTTTACATTTTATAAATAAGGACATTGAAGCACATTAAAGTTATATGACTTGTCCAGAGTCATGTAGCTAGTAAGGTGCAGAGGTGTGATTTGAACCTCAGCATCTGATATTAACCACTATACTTTAGGTGCCAAACTCAAAATACCAACTTGTGATAACTGGAGCCCTCTCTTTCCTCTGTCCACACTGCTTCCTCGCCCAGCCCCACCTCTGCCTTGGAGTCACTGAAGATTGCACATTTATGAAGATCTCTTTAAATGTCACTGACCCCCTAAACTGTGCTGGGACTCTCTCCTGTATGTCTGCAAGTCCTCCTCTTCTTCCCCTATGTAACACTCATCACACCTTACTGTGATTACTTGTATGACATCTTGTCTTCCCTTTTAGGCTTTAAGCTACAGGGAGACAGGTGCTGGGCCTTCCTTGCTTGGCATTATATACTCAAGGTCTAATATGGTATCCAGATAAATAGAATTAAATTTCTGATTGTTACCACATTTCCCAAAAGCTCTTGGATGGAATTCTGGCAATTTGGAAGCCATGGTCTAAGATAAAATATAAACTATTTGTCAAAGCCAAAATTCCTACTGGGTGGCTCCAGTGGGCACCATAAAAAAAATAGACAACTGCATTCCTGAATTGCACACACTGAAATCCAACAAGATGCCCCAG